>JBCFYV010003876.1:63146-104833 GCA_039000515.1 Timema cristinae
GGTTTGAGAGAGAATATACTTGTCATATCCCCAGGTCCATAAGCTGCCCTCCCGCGTAGGAATTGGGAAGTGAACCCGCATTTGTGTGGAGGTAGAGTGAAATATTTATAGTCTCCCCCGTTCATCTCAGCCATCCCGAGTCCTTATCCCCCCACTCCCCTACCTCACATCACCATATCTATCTCAACCCTCCCACATCCAATTATGCAAATGAGTGTCGCCGTATTCTCACTTTACCCACCGTACCAAAAAAATAGTCTCCCACTCCACCCCGCACCCAGGTGCTCCAACCCCCCACCCTCCCCTCCTACACAGCTCACATCAACATATCTATCTCAACCCTTCCCATCCCTGGATTATGCAAATGAGCGCCACAGAAAGCCATATTTACCCTTACTCACCTGTCACGCACAAAAGCTCACAACTGAGGCTGAAGTGATTATTTCCAGTTTAAAACCAGTCAAGCACATTTGTATTGTCAAGTTATAACAGTCACACCACCTCAAGGCCGATAGAACCTTTTTAAGTTGGCTTAAGACATCCTGGCAGTCACCAAAGGACAACCATTTGCAACAGCAAAAACTTTAGGAATGAAAGTTTCAATAACAATATTGTTAACCTATCGAAGAGAAATTAATAACTTGAAACTAACAAAAGAAGCAATTGCCCCAGTGTCTAACGATGCTCGACAGCCCTGGGAATAATTAATATCAAGATCAACAATAGGGGTTGGTGGGCATGGAAGATCGTTTTGCTCGTGAGACCCATGAAACTTACGGAGCGCTACTAGTTTTCCGACGGACACTTACTCTGAAAATGCCCTAACTGTTGACATTTAAAACAGCGAACCTTCGACAAATCCCTTTTTTCCCATTTTCGCGGGCCAGTGTGATTCTGCCCCACAGGTTTGGTATCTCGTGCAGGAACAATATCTCTATTACTCTGCATACTACCAAAACTCCCGGGACTACAACCCACACCTCAATTAGAAACAACACTAGGCGTATGAACATCTAAATACTCGTTCTCAGACGATAATGTACCCTCAATAAGGGAAGCAAAACCATGGTACATGATTTACTAGCAAAAACAAAGTGGCGTCGAGACAAGGGGGATACATTTTCTAAAATAACATCTACAATTTGACACTCTGAAAGGTTAAGCTCAGACACGGACACAATAAAGCTTCTAAAGGACTCCTCTGGGCGCTGAAAGCGTTGTACATATAGTCTGCTTAAGTTTTCCCTAGCTCTAGAGGGGACCAGACAATCTAGAATCTTACGTTTTATGTCTCCAGCTTAACCCTTGACTTAAACCTTCAGAAAATAATTGGGTTGAATACCCCGAAGTCTTCCCTAAACAGAGAGCTACAAATTATATAACTCAGACCCTAATTTCAGCCTACAAACCCTGTCTGTTTCAACCAGAAATACAAAAAGTGACGAGCTGTCCTGACCATCACACAACGGTATACGGTTTACAAAATCTGCCAGAATTTTATTTTGAGTTTTATCACTCACCAAGTCAATCAGAGCCTCAACCCTCACCGGTACTGCTTGGTGAGCCACAACTCCCGCAGATCCAGTACCATTAGACGTTTCACCCTCTGTCAGGACTCACAAGAGAATTGCGCGGAGCCGGAAAACAGTGGTTTCGAGTGAACAATGCAGCCCTCTCTTAGCAAGCTCGGAAATTAGACCCTCTTTGTTGAGCCTGTAGACCATGGATTTTGACAACACCCCAGAGTCACTTGCCGCTCCCTCCCAAGAAGCAGCGTCCGTGATCAATATCTCCTCCATGAAACAGAATTAACAACATGAATAGGTATACACAACAATATTAATAATGCTATAATGATTTCCAACACAGCTCAGATAAATAGATGGCTAGAAGAGTGGCGCAATGTTACCACCCACTCTACTACCTCTTAGCTACGGCCACACTAGACTAAAAGGAAAGTAAGGGTAGGCTACAAAAAGTTATAAAGAAGAAAGATATCAGAAACAATTTGGTAATAATATGAATGTTTTATTTAATATAACAATTTAAACAATAATTATTTGGCCTCAAATATCCATCAGGGGTCGTGTTGAAAATCATTTTAAACAAATGCGCAGCACTATCATGCGAATGTTTCCAAACATGAAACATGTTCTTAAGTCAACTAGGTCAGTCTGGAAGAGACAACCACTCGATCCAATAACACAATGTCAGTTTCACAACAGTGAATGTTGACAAAACAACCTAAAGTGATGATTATCTGAGCAAATTACTTTATAAATGTCTAGTCAGATATTTATTGAATACAAAAAGAAAAGAGCCTAATGAGCATAATTGAAATTGGTACGAAAGTTGTTTGCTACGCTACAATGAATATAGACCAAAAAAATAGGGAAGTTTAATTTAATATCGTACGGATATTTCGGGGAACACAAGAGTTTGGCTTACAGGCCATAGGTTCAGACTCCCGCGGGACTATTAAATGTTGACACAACTACGGAAGTTAACAAGATCCCTACTTGTTAATAAAAATATATAACATACAAAAGAAGTCTAGATAAACAACAAATAAATTCAATTAAATAATTTGGAAAATATTCAGTCAAAATCAATCCATACGAAAATTTTTTACGTTACTTTACCAAACAATTCAAAATAAGAAAACATCGTCAAAAGATGAGTTTACACTAACAGCTAAATTCAGACAATTCAAATAAAATACTTATAGCAAAAATTAGTTCAAAAATATGGCAATCTGATATATTCAATGACCTTACTGAAACTAGCGCATAATTGGCGGCAAAAAGAATTAGGTGTCTCATTACAAAATTTAGTGTTACAAACAATATTAATTTTAGCAAATAGTTTACGTTGCCTATTCAAGTTTATTCCAATAAATACGTTACTTTAATTTCCAAATTGAACAAGCCATAGTTCAAGTCTATTAAAATAATATAGATGAAATAAATATATAGAGAGAATACGAAAACATATTGAAATTGTCCAAGTGCAGGACCGGACTTATCCTGACGGCGTCTAGTACAATATCCTAGAACATGACTTCTCCTGAAGGCGTCCAATTTAAAAGTCAACTCGTCTTCAGAATCATCGAGCTTAAATAGTCTTTCTAGTCGCCTGGGGATGAAAGGGGGGGGGGGAGTGGTTTTCCATATACATCGGTGACATCCCATCGGCCACTTCGATGGATGAAAATCAGCACGTACACCATCGATCAATCTTGGATTCGCTGGCCTATCTTCATGGGTAATGTTGAGAAAGGGGGGCGGCAGGAGTCTCCCAGGAAAATTTTAAATTTGGGGTGATAATCAAACCTTGAACCGAGCATTTAGGTAACTGTATTTTTACATTTATTTGTTGATCCTGGATTTTTCATTGCATAAGGAAATAACTTGAATTATTATTTATTTCAGCTTACCTGGATCTGAGCTAAATAGAAATTTTCAGCTATATTGTTCATATTGTGTATTTTTAGATTAAAAAATATAACTGACTTTATTAGAGCGGTTTCCAACATTTTGTAATTTAAGACCACAACATTTCTATCTGCCGCCATCGCAACCCTTTGATAACTTAAAAGTATTCAAATCCTAGTTTTCAAGTTTTTGTTTCACTATGTCTTACTACCAGCCCGGCCTATCTATCTTTAACTACTCCAGTGGGATAGGTAAGATTTAGAGGTAATGTACCATTATTCACATGTAGGGATATTAGGATAAACTATCCCTGGCCAAAATTAAAATCCTTACTTCACTTTCACCAACAAACCAAACGAACGTGAGATTAAACCTGCATGTCCACTAATGCTTGTTTTAATTGCTAAAATTTCTTATAATAATGATTATATGTGACTAATGTGTGGTAAAAGAGAATCAACAAGCCCGGGGGTGGGGATGATTTTATGTTATGCTAGGAGCATTACAAGGCTGCCACAGTAAACCAAGTCAGCAAGAAGCTATCAGAATGGAATAACCAAAATGAACCTAAGCAGTAACTTGGTGGTTTTTAGCAATTAAACAACTTACATTTCTATTAGAATTTTGCATCTTCCTATAATCATTAAAATCCTTGAAAAAGTAAATATAGAGCTAAAACTCCACCCAAAACACGCTGCGACCCCCAGGTTGGAAACCGCTGCTTTATTATAACTCACTTGGAAGAAATATTTAACTAAACTTCCTGAGATGTAGAACTCATCACTTTATCAAAAACTTAGCAATTGAGCCAGGTTTGTTTAAAACATCTTCAAATGTAAAATAAAGCAATAAAAAAAAATGGAACTTATCGATATTTCTACAGCATTTTGATAC
This sequence comes from Timema cristinae, assembly GCA_039000515.1. Classification (NCBI taxonomy): domain Eukaryota; kingdom Metazoa; phylum Arthropoda; class Insecta; order Phasmatodea; family Timematidae; genus Timema; species Timema cristinae. Next base: position 67,475 of record JBCFYV010003876.1, read on the forward strand.
CTGTCCACCAATGTCCTGCTTCATAACCTCATGGAAGTTTCCCTAAAATGTTAATACTGGTACGTGAATAAACTATTCCAAACATATAGTAATTTAGCTTGTGAGGGTGAATGGGATTCCCCTGACATTGTATGAAATAACTGTGGACAAATTCGAAACCAACACTCTAAACAACATGGTTACATTGGCGGATTTAAAAATTTTGCACCCCTAGACACAATTATAATATTCGTCCCCCTACCCTCATTTTTTTTTTTTGCCAATGGCTTTAGGAAATTTCGGTGGAAATAGGTGTTGAGGTGAGAGGGGGGAGGGCGGAAGTTAGTATTCAAGAAAATATTTATATGAAAGGTAATCAGGCATGTACAGTACAGTAGCTTGAGTTAACATTATGAAGAAGGGGAGACTGGCCTCAGTTACAAAGCAATTGCAAAGTACAGTTATTTAAAAATAAATATAGTCATTCTGACCTAAACTTGAACTATTCCGATAATGTTAGTCAATAATTTTAAACGTATTTATTAAAAATAAAATATTATAATAAAAATAATGTTATCCGAAATGTGCTGCCCCTATGCCCGTGCCCGCTTCTGCATGGTTATACGAAATTTCATGAAAATCGAACGCTAAATAACGAATTTAAAAATGTACCCCAAATTTGAAAATGTTAAAGGATGAATAAAAAAACTTATAGTTTGTTTAATGTAGTATACTTAGTCAAATGAAAAATTATAAGAATTGTAACAATGTAACAAAGCCCTAAGCTACTCCTCTTCCTTCATAGTTGGTTTGAGCCTAATTAAATTGCTTTCATGAAACCCTATTTTAATAAATAATGAAATAAGATACATCAACTCAATTCAAACTAGTATGGATACTTGCTTGAAAAATTAGTGTATATTTCAGAAGGTAAACACTAAAACTAACCTCAATGTCCTCATTTCATCAGTAAAAGCTTCCAATAAGAAAACAATAAAATGTTGCGTAACATTAACTAAATTTATACCTTCAAAATTTAATAAAGCCCTAATTTAGGCATTGGCTCTACAACATATGACAATTTGAATCATAAAACTGCGACAGTCTAACAGTCACAAAAGTCACAACTAAAATCCCAAAACAAAACATTGGCTGACAATGCTACCAATTCAAGCATTGCTGGATGAATGAGATTTTTTTACTGGGCAGCTCATATTCTCTTAAACCTAATACGCACTAGGAAATATTTCCCCAGAAACATTGTTTTCCAACATGTTGCCCTTGTTTTAGAAACAGTTGGGCAACATTTTCTCATGTTGCCTTTGTGTTTCCCAGCAGGGAAAACATGTTTCCCGTGATCCATTTCAAATGGGTTATTCAACAATGTTGGCCAACATTTCCGACAACAAGCAATGTGGACTAGTAGGTGAAATTGCTGATCTAAATCGTGTGTCTATTTTCACTATTCTGGGACTACCAATTTGTAAAATAACTTCAAAATCTGTAGGAGACATGTGAGTGAAGTTCCTAAAACCACCGCCGTCTTTGAACTTCAGTTCTGTTGAAAGCTTATTTGCATAGTACGGATCATTTTGAAGCACCTTACAGACCAAGCACCTACCCCCGTTTTCTTCTTTTCTGTCTTCATGAACAACTCATAACTACACACAAAGCACAAGCCATATTAGCATCCTCCTTAACATACATCATTCACTCAACTGAACTCTGTACGGGAAACAAATGTTTCATTATTGTAGTCTGGACAAGAAACAATGTTTCTTTAATGTTTGCCAACAATTAGTTTCTCATGTTGGCCAACAGCTGGGAAACAGTTGGGGAACGGTTGGGAAACAGTTGGCCAACAATGTTTTCAAGTTACGATTCAAGCTTACGATTCATTTCCATACCACATTCGGCATGCACACTCTGCCTACTGACAACAGCACTACTAAACTACTTGATTAACTAAGATTTCTACAATCTACTACAGAATGAGTCTCCCTTCAATGTATGATGATTTTTGAAGTTGGAATAATTTGTAGAGTAGGGATCAACATTTGGGAAATTTTAATTTTGTCTCTATAAGTTTGTGGCTAAGGACTTTCATAGTAGAAAGTAGGCCTAATGGAGTACAGAATAAGCCAAGGATTTCCCAACTCTACATCTCAAATCTCACAAAATTCCCAACTTTCAAACTTTTAGCCAACATTGGAGTGGGGAGGTTACACCCCATTACCCCCCTCCCCCCCCCCCCAACGCGACGACCCTGGTCCCCTCAGTCTTTATAATTTTTAATGTGGCCTTTTTGATCTAAATAGTTTGACATGCCTGCTTTAGACTATGAGACCACTGAAGCTTTAAATTATCCATTGTATGACAAACTTCACCATATACTCTTGTTTAGTTTTAAGCAAATCCATATATCTATAAGACTCATATAAAACCATGTGTCACTAAGACTCGTACAAATTAGCCAAACATCTTTTTAAAACTCATAAAGCCCACGATATCAAAAAGGTTGCCAGCCTCTGGTCTCTGGCTTAATTTTCGCACTAGAATGGACTGCCGATGACAGGGAGGTTTAGGTTCGATTCCAGTTGGATGCATTGAGGGTGATTTTTCATAAACGTTTTTAACTCTCATTCCAAACAAATGTTGGTGCACTTCCTCTAGAATCAACCATCTTCATCCCTAACACATTGGCGTAATTGGCATAAATGCGTACAACCCAAACGGGCAGTAGATGCAGTGCTATAAAATACTAAGCTGGGAGTATAGTAACTATGACAAAAAAGAAGCAGGTAAAAGGTACAGGTCCAGTGCTGGAGTAGTAACAGATTGCTCCTACTACTCCTAAAGGAGTAGTTTGCCCCATCCCTAGTGTTTAAACATTAACATACTCTGTGTCAGCAAATTTACCCCTTATACCCTTTATACTTACCAATTAAGCTGGTGCCACATATCGTGGGGTGTGTTTATGTATGTTACACCCAGTATAGTAGGGTATAAAGATCATTAAGTGTGAAGCATTATATTTTTGGGGTCTTTTCGGAAGCAAGTGTTTAATGAATTCACTTTTTTTTTTACTACTGCATCTTTATTTGTCTGCGGATCAGCTTCATTTAATTTATAGACAAAAATACTAAAAGGCAGGAATTGTTTTAATGCTTGTCTAAATAATCGCTACTCTTTAGGACTATCTTCTATAAACATTAATTTTGTTTTTATAAATCGATAATTGGGTACCCGTCATTTGGCCTAAAGTGTAGGCTAAACGCCTTTAGGCCAAATGCCTTTTAGGCCAAATGCCTTTAGGCCAAATTACTTTAGGCCAAATGCCTTTTAGGCCAAATGCCTTTAGGCCAAACGACTTTAGGCCAAACGACTTTAGGCCAAACGACTGTTTGTAAAGTTAATTTTTAGACCATTTATTAAAATGTGTTTTGCTGTCTCCGGAAACATTCGTTATGATTTGTAGTGATGCTAATAGATGGCGAGGTGTGTAGTGTTTAGTTAAATAGTATATACTACCGTTTCAAAATATATAAGTCTTTTCTCAATTTACTACTTCCCAAGGTTAAGCAGCACGTCCATTAACCTGTAGTACCACTTTTGTATGTTGAACTTTTTACATTGCCAAGGTTTTGTACTAATTTTTGACAAGCCATCTTGTGAATGTGGGGAATGCCAGGCCGCCACCGTGGTTCGGATTTCACGTTAAACTGTAGGTCCTTCATTTCATCTCACAATCACCCTACCATTACACATTAGCGTAAGTGCGTGTAATCCGAACGGGTAGTAAGACGCGGTGCTTAAAATAATAATAATAATAATAATAATAATAATAATAATAATAATAATAATTATTGTTGTACTGTTTTGTACCAGAAATAAAAAGTTTTGTACCCGTACCGTTTTTTATTAATTAGCACATACATGTGGTCACACCATTTTAATAATTTTGTTTTATTTAGAATTTTGAATATTTTTTTTAAGTGCCAAAATATATTTTATCAGTCTTTCTAAGTATATTTGTTTATTAATTTTGCTAAATGAATTAATCAATCATTCATTTTTCTATAATCATATTAACTTACTCGAGCTTTCTCACGGCTTCGCTCACATTTAAGTTGGGTAAATTATCTTATTCTTAGCAAATCATCTAAACCAGGTTTTCTCAAACTCTATACTCTTGAGCCTTATATGAACATTAAAAGTAATTGTTAAGACTCTTATTCTTAGAATAAAATAACTTTTTTACGTTAAAATACAAAAATGAGACATTTATTATTTAATTGATTTAATTATTTTCTGATAAGAGCTTTGTAGAAGTTTATAAAACTAGTAAAGTTTTGTAAGATATTAATTAATTTTATTGCTTCATAGGCCAAACAGAATATTAATTTTTTAGTCAATCATAATTTAGCAAGTCGAAAGAAGTGAAAAATTGGTTCACACCTCATCTGAAATCCCTTCGCGCCTCGCAGTTTGAGAAACCCGGATCTAAACTACCAAAAATACTATTTCAGACACGCCTTCCAGCCAAATTTCGAATTTCAACCATAGATAAAGGTTTTTCTTATTACTCCCCCCGCCCCTCCCTGATTTCATTGAGTTACATTTTAAAATGTTCAGGCTTATTAGTTATTTGGAGTGGTGCATTTACGGGCATGCCAAAATTCAATTTTTAGCGACACTGCACTGAGATGTAGTAGTTTCTATTAATTTTGTAGATTTTGAACCCCCCATTCCCCAACACACTTTAAGAAATTTAGAGTCTAATGTTATTTTGGCTATCTGGGATTTGATTTATCTTTATTTATTTGTCAAAATTTTATTTTTTTCCTCATCTCGAAAAGTTTTTTTCTCTATTATACTCCATCACCACTATTACTCAGAATGCAATTTTAAATAATAATAACAATAATAATAATAATAATTATTATTAATAATATTATTATTATTATGTAAATGTGTATTTGTATTGTCTAAAAAAATGCCGGTAAAGCGTTGTACCGTTGCCGTATGCAATAAAAGTAATCTAAGAGATATGGTGTTATACACCATGACTTCCCTAAAGATTCTGATGTCAGACGAAGATGTATTTCCTTCTGGACGAGATGGAAAATGGAGTCATGATTCGTATTTTATTTGCTCAGAACATTTTTTTACCTGATGAATATGAACCTTCAGCCCTAACTGCTGTACTTTCCTTAAAAAAGCAAATTAAAATCGCCCTTATTTGTGGTTTCTCCGAAAATGTTATCCAATGGTAAAATATCACCCGTGAATCTAGGCATTATATTAGATTTACGAAACAAATAGTAAGTGATTTCATGGCGGGTAAACATGTCACCCCCAATAGTTTTACTTTATGGAAAAGTCCTCTTCTATAGTGAATTTAATGATTTGTTTAAATAGTTTACTTAACTGCAAGATTTCACATATGCATTTTATAACCTTATTAAACAAATTGATATTACTCCATTAATGTGGACAGTAGTCTGGAAGAGAAATCTCCCTATGCAAGGTGGATATAGTTTTATGTTATCCGTGCCATCTTAAAACATACTTTAGATTAGAAACATTGTTTCTAAATTTAATAAATTACGTGGCTGTTTGACACACACAAATATGTTTTGTACAAGAACATAGTTTATTGTAGTACATGAACAAATGTATATAGTACGCAAGTTAATGAAAGCATTAAGATATTTGGTGACGTAAATGTTCACTTAAATTATGTGCTACCATGTCAATATAAATTTAATAACCCTCTTGTAAGTAGGCCCATTCATAAACCAATTTGTAGTATAGTGAAAATCTTGAATTTATATTAATGTTCAACTGAGTGTGTCAAACTATATATTTAAAGGGTAATATTAGATTCAGCTACATTTATGAGTAGTGTTCGGGGCGTTTGGGAACCCCGCTTCCGCCAACGGGTCAAAACACCCACATCCTGTTTGAGTGACCTGCTTTCCACATCTTTACCGTTATTCCCCCCACCCTGACCTACTTTCCTCTGATTGGTTGCTATAAATATCCTCCTTCCCCACCAATTTTGCCCTACTTTCCACATCCGCCTCCCCCCTCCCCCTCCCAACCCTGGACATGTTGGTTCTTGATGATTGTTAATAGATATTGAGGTCATTGCCCCGGGAAACGGGTTTTTTCCCTGGCGCCAGTATGTCGGGCAGACAAGACAAGAATAGATATTGAGGTCATTGCCCCGGTCAACGTGGGTTTTCCCTGGCGTCAGTTTGACGGAGGGCTCGGCACGAAGCTTGCGCTATGGCTGACAAGCCTAGAACGAACATCGGCTCTTCTGTCACAAGGCTCTGTCCCGGAACAAGCAGCATGAACCTTGCGCTATGGTGCTTTGTGGTAGAGTGTGGTAATTTGTTCCAGAGACCCCCCTCCTCCTTCGCCACCCTGACGCCATGTTTGAGTGACCTACTTTCCTCTGATTGGCTGCTATAAATATCCTCCTTCCACCCACCAATTTTGACCTGCTTTCCACATCCGCCTCCCACATTGGTTCCTCTGTCACAAGGCTCAGCCTTCCCCCTCCAACCTTGGCGCCAGTATGTCGGCCCGACAAGACAAGAATAGATATTGAGGTCATTGCCTCGGGCATCTGGTTTTCCCTGGTGCCAATATGTCGGCCCAGAATAGATATCGAGGTCATTGCCCGGGGCAACAGGGTTTTTCCCTGGCGCCAGTATGTCGGGCAGACAAGACAAAAATAGATATTGAGGTCATTGCCCCGGGCAACGGGGGTTTTCCCTGGCGTCAGCTTGACGGCTCACGAGACAAGAATAGATCGTGACCTCGATAACCTTGGGTTTTCCCAATGACGTAATCATTGCGTTTTATGTCGCAACCCTGGCGCCAGGTTGGCGGGCAGACAAGACAAGTTGAGACAAGAATAGATATTGACCCGGGCAACGGGTTTTCCCTGGCGACAGGTTGGCGGGCAGACAAGACAAGTTGGGACAAGTCTAGATCGCTTGACTGGGTATAAATAGAACCCCGATCATTACATTCGGTCATTTCAATTTGTAATTGGATAACATAAACATCGATATGAGTTTTAATGCACTGGAAAACGGGATAAATATGGGTAAGTTTAATTTGTTTTGTATATTTTAATGGTTTCTATTTTGATTATCATGTCAGGCTGTACAGTGGTATTTTCTTCTTCTTTGTTAGATGAGGAGCCCATGACGCTTGGCGTGGCGGCGCAACCTGTGGACCCCACTAACCTGGACCAGTTGATGCAATTTACAGAAGAGGGGATTTGTAGAGCGGATGCTGACTGGTCCATGGGAAATTAATTAATAAGCTGCCTACGATAGACTTGCCAGTGTGTTTTTTATTTTCTGTAAATGGTAATTAATATGTATTTATTTAATTTCAGACTACTGGGATCCATATGGGCTGGATGAGGACCTTCTGGGCAGCGTAGCGACGGGCGTGCCGCCATCTACCCAGCCGGAGGCGCCCCCAACGATCTGTGCCAGGCACGACGTCGCTGACGTCCTCAGGTCCGTCCCAGGCATCCTCTCTCCTGCAACCCTATCGCCAGCGTCCCCCTCTGTTTGGACAGATTTGGACACCATCGACAGGCTGATATGTAAGTAGCCACTAGTTTGAAAATATACTATATGTGTAGCTCGCGCGCTCTCTCTCTCGCTCACGCAAACATTGTTATTTCGGCACTAGTTCGAAACCTCTTGTCAACTGCTCATTTCAAGTCAATTGTACTAGTTCGTTTAGTGGACAAGAGAATGCGGGAAAACTATATATTGATGCTTTAAACCGTTATTAAAAATCCTAAGTAATTTAACTCGTCTTAAAAACTATGCGGCGCCTGTGGGGGGGAGTCCCTGGTTCAATTCCCTGACATAAGCGAAAATACTAGTTTATGTCTTTAACTGCCCTGACGGGTATTTTGTACATGTTCATTTCCCATGCAAAGACAGAAAATTATAATTGACACTTTAGACATTTATTAAATTCGTGTTTCACCAAGAGTAAACATAAATCTATACACTTTCATTTATGACGTGTGTGTGTGTATTGTAAACAAATCCATTGGAATAGTACACAATTTAAAAATAAATATTATAGATTCCTTCATCAACGTCGCGTGTATTTAGGGAGGTTTTCCGTTCTCCCTCCTTGCAAATGCGAGTGCACTTCCTCTAATTAAGGGTGACAGTATTTTTTATGTCAACAAAACATAATCTTTACATTAAACGATATTTAGAGTTGTATTTAATATTACTTAGAAATTTATGTGGGAAGTTTTTCTAATAGATTCCCCCTCCTTGCAAAATGCGGGTGCACTTCCTCTAGTTTTTGGATCCTAAAATGTTATTTAATAATTTATCCCTGCGGTGTGGTTGGCTACAGCGTTGGTTTCGTGTAGAGCCAGAGGGTCTAGGACATTATGGGGAGGGTTTTTCTAATAGATTTTCCATTCTACCTCCTTGAAAAATGCGAGTGCACTTCCTATAGTTCAGGGTTACAGTATTTATTATGTCAACAAAATATATTCTCTAAAATTAAACGATATTTAAAGTTGTATTTAATATTACATAGGAATTTATGTTGAAAGTTTTTCTAATAGATTTTCCATTCTCCCTCCTTGCAAAATGCGGGTGCTCTTCCTCTAATTTCGGCTTACAGTTTAAGTGACTAATTTTCTTTGTGTAAATGTTATTTATTATGTCAACAAAATATATAGTTTCGCGCACTAAAATTTACCCTGCGCTGTGTTGGCTATAGCGTTTGTTTCGTGTAGAGCCAGACGGCCGCGGCCGAAAGAGTTTAAGGTTCGAATCTTGCCTTAGTAAACTAGCGGCGTTTTTTTCAATCATTTGGCGGAATGTTGGTTTTAGTTAAAGCAATTATGTAATATATTTTATAAAAAAAATACTCGTATGTTTGTAACAGTGCTTACTTTGACTTGTGTTATAGTTGAATTGGAGACCGTAAATGGAGGGACGGTCTTCCCACCGCCACCGGCTACTAGTCCCTCTCACCATACTGCAGAAGCGCTGCCTGTGAGCCAGGGAGACGGTGCGCGAGTCCCAGTTGCAGTGCGGGAGACGGGGATCGTGGAGCCGGCTACAGCTGGACCATCTTCGGCCCCTCAACAGGGATTTAGTGGCCCGGTAAGTCAGAGAGGTGGGGCATTGCACAATGGCGTCCCTCTTCGTATCGTTGAAGAGAGGATTAAACAATTGAGGCGTTTCTTTTATACCGGTAGAGAAATTACCGTACAGCTTGGTGCCCCGGCAAGCGACCGTGACGCATTAAGCTGGCTTGAAGAACAAATTACTAATTTGCTCCATCGGCTGCAGGACCATGGCGTTAGCGCCGATGACCATGTCGGCTTACTTTTAAACAGCACTGTCTCTACGTTGAGCCCTGTGTACGTATCATTTAGGCGAGCAGACCAGCTAGACGCTCGAGCAGTGCTTGATAACGTAAGTCGCGTGTTGCAAAGTAATACTTTGTTTTTGAGTACAGCACCACTGTACGTTAAACTCTGCCACTTTAAGGAGCCTCGTGGGAGTGGACGATATTGTGATAAACTCGCTCCCACAAGCACATATAGCCGTAATAACAAAGGGATCATTACGATTCAAAATGACGACACGCTTTGCCTAGCCCGTGCATTGGTTGTCGTCAAAGCTATATGTGATAATAAAAGAGAACCAGGATGTATGGACGTGAACACCGCTAAACAAATCAAAATGGGTCGTTTCATTCAAAAACTCAAAGCAGAAGAACTATGCCGTGATGCCCGTGTGAATCTTTTGAAAGGTGGTGGGCTCACTGAGCTGAAACAATTTCAAGCATACCTTTCCGAATACAAAATCACAGTGTTCAGGGAACGTCGGGGGAGACAGGTCCTATATGAGGGGCCTACTCCCTCCGAACATTCCTTTAAGGGGCACCTTGATTTGTATTTTCACGACGATAAGCAAAACCATTTTGACGTCATAACATCCTTGACAGCCGCATTTAAGTGCTCGTACTTTTGCCGCGAGTGTCGTGTACCGTTCAACACAAAGAACGAGCACAAATGTGAATCCGCGTGCAAAAAGTGCTACGCTAAAGCGGTTTGTAGCGGAGGCCGATCTGTGGTCTGTAAAGACTGCGGGCGTTGGTTCACAAATCAGACGTGTTTTGATAACCATAAACGTCCCGGTTTTTTCAGCGGTCACAGATCGGTCTGTGATGTAAAAAAGGTTTGCGAGGTATGCGGGCAATTTTTCAATTTGGAAAAATCAAATTATTCACATAGGTGTTATGAGACTTTTTGTATAGTATGCGAGACCCATCGCCCTTTTGGTCATTTCTGCTATATGAAGCAGGCCCCGTCAAAGCCGTCACTGGAAAAGAGCAATTTCATGTTTGTGTTCTATGATTTTGAATGCAGACAAGAAACGCTTCTTCAAGGTGCGGCCAGCACGTACTTACACGAACCAAACCTATGTGTCGTGCAAACGTGTTGTAAGGCTTGTGTTCATATAGATGCAAATGACTATCATTGCACCGACTGTGGGGGCGATAGGACTCGCATATTCAAGGGTGATACCACTATGGCCCAATTTTTTAAATTTATAGAACAAATTAAAGCTTCAAAATTTAAGGATATCACCCTCCTCGGCCATAACGCTAAATCCTATGATGGTAATTTTATTTTAAGATACATGATGGAGGTAAAAAAATGGACTCCAGAACTTATAATGAACGGTGGGAAAATCATGTCCATGCGTTACGGCCCACTCCACTTTATTGACTCACTGAACTTTCTCCCGATGTCGCTGTACAAATTGCCCAAAACTTTCGGCTTGGACGAGTCTTTGGCCAAGGGACATTTCCCCCATTTTTTCAACAAAAAAGAAAACGCGGGGTATAGGGGTCCTTGCCGCCAAAGGAGGACTATGGCATCGGCGAGATGTCAGTTGAGGGAAAGGAGCACTTTGAGAAATGGTATGACAAGTTGGTCAAAGATAACTATGTCTTTGATTTTAAACACGAGTTGGAACTGTATTGTGTGAAAGATGTAGAGATCCTACGGAAGGCCTGCCTGAAGTTTAGAGACATGCTCATGGAGAAAGCAAAGGTGGATCCTTTCAGAGAGGCGTGTACGATAGCTGGAGCGGCCATGTTGGTTTACCGCCGAAGTCATCTTAAGGAGAATACTATCGGTATTATCCCTAACGGTGGCTATCGGTGCGCAGACCAACAGTCGCACGTCGCCGTACAATGGCTCTGCTGGGAGGCCCATCAACGCGGTGTCTCTATTCTTCATGCGGGTAACGGCCGTGAGGAATATGTGTTAGGGCGACGTGTAGACGGTGTTGTAAAAGCTGGAGATACCACCACCGTCTTCCAGTTTTGGGGCTGTTATTGGCACGGGTGCCCTCTCTGTTACCCTGACAGGACCACCCTGGTCAAAAATAGCCCCCACGAGACCATGGAGACGCGTTATGAAGCGACCATGGCTTGTTTGGAAAAGTTTAAGAATGCCGGCTACACGGTCGTAGAGATGTGGGAGAGCATGTTTAATGCGATGAAACGCACAGACAAGGACTTGCAGCAATTTGTACTCCGGCACGAGGTGTATACCAAGCAACCTCTCAGTCCCAGAGATGCATTCTTTGGCGGGCGTACAAATTGTATCAAGCTCTTCCACGAAACAGACCTTTCTTGTGGGGAGAAGATCAAGTACTTGGATGTGTGTTCATTGTATCCATACGTTTGCAAGTACAAAAAATACCCAGTCGGCCACCCCAAAATTCACTTGGAACCAAATTGTCCGTCTATAGATCAAGTAGAAGGCATAGCCAAAGTTACAGTGACGCCTCCGCGAGATTTATTCCTGCCCGTATTGCCTACACACGGATGCACGACAAGCTAATGTTCATCTTGTGTAGGAAATGCGGAGAGGAGAAAAACCAAGGCGCGTGTCAGCACAACGACCAAAAAGATCGATGGTTGACAGGCGTCTGGGTGATTGACGAGATCCGGAAAGCCGTTGAGAAAGGCTACACCGTTGAAGCAGTGCACGAAGTGTGGGAGTACATTGTATCTGTTTATGACCGTCAGACGCGTTCTGGAGGGTTGTTTCACGGGTACATTGATACTTTTTTGAAAATTAAACAAGAAGCCAGTGGATGGCCAGAGTGGTGTACCTCACAAGAGGAAAAGTTGGCTTACATTCAAAATTATGAGGAAAGTTAAGGGGTAAAACTAGATTTCGGCTCTGTTTGTAAAAACCCTGGTCTCCGCACTCTGGCTAAACTTTTTTTAAATTCACTATGGGGAAAGTTTGGGCAAAGACCCGATTTACCACACGTAGCCGTTGTCAACGACTATCAGGGCGTCCACAAGTACCTGACGGATCCGTACATCACCGTGGACAGCATCATTGATGTAAATGATGAGGTTATGTTCCTCAATTACAAGGATGCGCGTGACGCGTTGCGCCCTAACCCTAACACGAGTGTGGCGGTGGCGTGCTACACGACTGCTATGGCTAGGTTGCACTTATACAGCATCCTTGAACAATTGGGGGACCGCGTTTTATATCATGATACAGATAGCGTTCTATTCACTGAACGCCCCGGCGATTGGAGTCCACCGACCGGAGACTTTTTAGGTGACCTCACCGATGAACTTCAGGATTACGGTCCGGGAAGCTACATTAGCGCCTTTGTATCTGGCGGTCCCAAAAATTACGCTTACCGAGTTTGTGTTGGCGGCGATCCTGCCAAAACAAAAACGGTGTGCAAGGTTCGCGGGATCACCATAAACTATGGCAACCGGAACGATGTTAATTTTGAAGTTTTGAAAGCGATGGTCACCGAACAGGCTGCGCAAAGATACATACAGATACCGCACAAAATTGTAAGAAAAGGTCTTGCGACTGTATGTACCGTTTCGCAGACTAAAGTCTACCGGCCCGTGTACACCAAACGCCGGATATAAGATGATTTTAATACGTTGCCGTTTGGGTATCAGAGTCCTTGTAAACGCGCTCGCCACGAATAAAAGGTGATCATTTAGACGGGCTGAATAATCATCTTTTTTTTCTTTCACTCTGGACAGTTCCACTGACATACCATTTTTCAAAGATTTGAGATTTTTTTTCATATTTTTTTCTGCATGAAAACAAGCATATTTTTTTATATTTTTTATGCACCCGGATTACTTTTTTTATATTTTTTTATTTGCCAGTACAGTCCTCTGCCTACCTGATTTTTTTCTAGTCAATTAGTTGCTTGTATATATTTTAATTCTAGCCAAATGTTTGTATATATATATTTATTTTAAATCTAATACATTGTTTGTATATATATTTTTTTTCTGATAAACTGATTGTATATATTTTTATTTTAAATCTAATACATTGTTTGTATATATTTTTTTCAGTCAAATATGATAGACTGATTGTATATATTTTTATTTTAAATCTATTCACATATATATTTATTTTCTTTTAGTACCGAGGCCACTATTCTCCCTATATTGTAAATATTCACAGTATACTTTTCACTGTGTGTAAACAAAACCAGCTATGTTTATACTAACAATTATATATTGTAAATATTCACAGTATACTTTACACTGTGTGTATACTTTTTTCCTGATTGTAAATAAATATTGTAAAAATTGTTATGTTTGTGTTTTACGTCTACACCCGCACCTCCCTCCTATCCTATAAATACAAGCTCATATAGCTTATAAGCTCAGTCTCAAACATTATGGACAAGTTGAAACATCCATTTTCGGCCATCATAAGCGGCCCGTCCGGCTGTGGAAAGTCACATTTTGTAGCAGACTTTATCCGTCACTTGGACACAATGTGTGACGTTAAATTTGATAAAATCACATGGTATTATGCTTTATGGCAACCGGGATTCGAACAAGACGGGACAAGTCCCCACGTCATATTCTGTAAGGGTTTACCGGAAATGGATGACGTCTGTAATGACTCTCCACAGCTGATTATCCTGGACGACCTGATGCGTGAAGCCAATGAAGTGGTCGTCGATCTTTTCACCAAAGGATGCCACCATCAAAATATTAGCGTCATGTACCTTACACAAAATATATTCCATCAGGGCAAGGGCCAAAGAGACATTTCCTTAAACGCACATTATATCGTGCTTTTTAAAAATCCCCGGGATAAAGCTCAGATTCAACACTTTGCACGACAAGTCTGTCCTTAAAATCCCCGTGTTTTACAAGAGGCTTACACCGATGCTACAAGTACGCCTCACGGCTATATATTGCTAGATTTCAAACAAGGTACACCAGAATGGTTCAGATATAGAACCCGCACAAATGTCGGTTGCTGCGTGTATCTACCGCGCAAAAGCTATAAAAACACCGACACTTCCCGCTTACAGATCATTTCATAACCATGAGTCCCAAAGTGCTGAAGCAGGCACCTCTGCTACGTGCGATGTATCGCATGAACCCGAAGCAACGTGTCGCCTTGATGAAAACGGCCGACAAGAAACTGGTTGACTCTGTTTGCGAGTGTGCCTACAACACTTTAAAAGGACGGGTACCGCTGAAAAATGCGCAGAAGACAAAGTTACGTGCTCACAAGCAGGTGTTGCGCAAGCTGGTCAAACGAGGAGAGTGCTGGAAGATGAAGAGACGACTACTCGTTCAGAAAGGAGGAGCGTTCTTGCCCTTACTTTTAGCCCCTCTAATCAGCGGGGTCCTCGGTTCCTTATTCAACAAGTAAATAATGGAACACACGAAAAAGATGATATTGGTGTCCCCGGAAACATTACACCGTTACGAGCAACACCACCAACAAACGGCTTCGGCAACAAATCTAGTGGTCTCCGAGTTGGACAAGGAAATGGAAAAAATCCTCGCTTCAAAACTTGACGACAAGTCTAAATGGACTTTATACCAACAAGTGCTACAGCGCTATCTACGCTTTAGTCAACACCCACCGCCATCTGAAACCACCACCACCACCACCACCCCTGAAGTGACTGTACTTCCCATCCCAACTGTACTTAATACTGTACCAGCACAGGCACGTAAAAAAGCTGAACTTTTACTAGAACATATTAAGTCCCGAGGCGGCATCTCTTGGGACTCAAACGGAGAAGTGAGTATTCAAGATACGCCTCTTCGTGGATCCAATATTGTGGATTTAGTCAACGATCTGGTCAGAGCAAGAAGACACAGCGAACCGTCAGGGTGGCGAGAGTTTCTCACGGCGCTTCAAAATATAAACGTTACGAAAGAATTTATTGTGAACCCGAAACGTTTGGCGCCCATTAGAGATCCGACGCCCGTACCACAACCACTTAGACCACCGCAACGCCCAAAGAAGAAGAAACTGAAGAGAGTGGACGAAAACCGGTGGCTGCCGTTCAGAGCTTAATGGAACGTCTAGCCGACATCTACTACGACCCTTCTCATCCTGCAGGGTTTGCAGGGGCGGCGTCGCTCATAAAGGCGTCCAAAAAAGATCCCGAAAAAGTACGAGAATGGCTTCGTGCGCAGGACGCTTATACCATACACAAACCTGTGGTAAAAAAATTTCCACGCAACAAGTACGTGGTGTCAAACATTGACGATCTCTGGCAAGCCGATCTCAACGATATGAGAAGTCTCAGAAAATACAACGACGGTGCAGTGTACTTGCTCACCGTCATCGACGTGTTTAGTAAGATGGCCTGGGCGAGGACGCTTCCGTGCAAGACGGGGAGCGTCGTGAGAGACGCCTTTCGGGACATTTTCAAGCAAAGCGGCCGTAAACCTCTAAGTATACAGACGGACAAGGGGACAGAGTTCACGGCACGTCTAGTCCGGAAATTTCTCAAGCAAGAAGGCGTGCATTACTACACCACTCATAATCCAGACGTGAAGGCAAGCATCGTGGAACGGTTCAATAGAACTCTGAAAGGACGCATGTGGCGCTACTTTACCAAAAATAACACGTATCGGTATGTGGACGTCCTCCAAGTTCTAGTCGACGCTTACAACGGGTCCAAGCATTCCAGTATCAATATGGCGCCCGCCGACGTTTCAGAAACTAACGTGCTTCAAGTCAGAGATAATCTGTACGGCAAAAGGCGTCCAAGCTCGAAGCCTAAAATAAAAGTCGGTGACACGGTGCGTATTAGCAAATCCAAAATGCTGTTTGAAAAGGGCTACGAAAGCAATTGGAGCGAAGAGATTTTCAAAGTCAGTAGTGTCGTGTTGAGACAACCTGTCGTCTACAGACTCACAGATCTTGACGGCGAAGAAGTGGAGGGGACGTTTTACGAACCTGAGTTGCAACGCGTACGTCTCCCTGAAACTTTTAAAGTTGATAAAATACTACGTGTCAAGAGTAAAGGCGCCAGAAAGAAAGTGTACGTGCAGTGGAAAGGTTACCCCGCCAAGTTTAATTCCTGGATTCCCGCCAGTTACGTCAGCGTACTACCATGAAGAACCAATTTTACATCACTTTGCCGAGCGACAGCTCTATGGCATATTTCCCGAAAAATACCCTCACGAATTTCACCACGCAACTTCCTTACCGTCTTACACTCGAAGGGCGGTGGGAAGTCGCTCTGGCTGAATTTCAATATCCCTGTTCTTTCACCACCGTACCCGAGGGTCAAAATATTGTATGGTACAACTGGGTGGACGCTAACTGCGTGGAACAAATATTCAAGGATCATATCCCTGCTGGAAACTACAGCACTATCCACGAATTGATCAAGGCTCTAAACGAAGTAGAGGCTTTTAAAGGGGATTCCGGAGTTGTATTCAAGTACACAAACCCCAACAAAAAAGTGGAAGTTATCTCTTCTTCACCAAATATACAGCTTTTGACTCTATCAAGCCAACTAAGTCTGCAGCTCGGTTTCGATCCAAAGACTAATCTGATAAAAGTACCAAAGTCTCCGTACGCCGCCAACATTCTACTAGGCCTTCCCTCGCAAATGTACATATACACGGATATCGTCGAGCCTCAGCCCGTGGGTGACATTGTGGCACCTCTGTTACGTATCGTCGGTATCAACAACGTAAACTATCTCTACGGCATACATAAGACAGTTAGCTACGACCCGTTGCACTACATGCCGGTGCTGAGAAGGGAAATTGAAAGCTTGGAAATCAATATAAGAACCGAAACGGGTGAACCTGTACCATTCGAGTTTGGAAAAGTGTGCGTGAAACTTCATTTTCGACGCTGCTCAACATGAACTGTCCCTATCAAAGATACTACCTCAACCAGGCTGTAACAGGAATATCTTCGATCTACCACGGTGTTCCCTATCAAAGAGGGCATGGGATAGGAAATTTTTTCAGTGGTCTTTTCAAAAGCGTCGTACCGTTGCTGAGAAGTGGCGCTAAAGCCATCGGAAAACAGGCGCTTAATACGGGTATCGACGTGCTTTCCGACGTTGCCAATCAAGGGCGTCCTTTCAAAGAGGCCCTACGGCAACGTGTCGGCGAGGCTGGAACAAACTTGAAACGCAAGGCTAAACAGAAGATCAACACGCTGATGACCGGCTCAGGCTATAAAGGGCGTCGTAAGAAGCAACGACGTCATTCTAAGGTCGTCACCCGACG
Organism: Timema cristinae; assembly: GCA_039000515.1. NCBI lineage: Eukaryota > Metazoa > Arthropoda > Insecta > Phasmatodea > Timematidae > Timema > Timema cristinae. The sequence goes on from JBCFYV010003876.1 coordinate 85,085, forward strand.
TAAAAAGATCAAGAAAGAAGCTAAAGATATTTTCAGTTAAAATGTCGTTTCTACACCCCAAGTCCTGCGAGTGTGCCAGCAGTGAACTCGATCTCTTTTCCGTGCCACCCACTCAAACCAGTCTTGAAAGCGGGCAATGGCTCCAGTACAAACCTGTCTCTTCCCTCACCGATGATTCACCCATCGAATTTACCGTTACCGGACAAGGCGAGTTCTATATCTATCTTTCACAGACTATGCTCTATCTCCGGGCGGCCATCATGAAACCCGATGGTGGCGCTTTCACAGAGGTGGATCAGATCGCTCCCGTCAACAATTGGCTGCATTCTCTATTCACGCAGGTGGACGTGTTTTTAAACCAAAAACTAGTATCACCGCCCAGCAACACGTATGCCTATAGAGCGTACATTGAGACGCTGCTCAATTACAACAGCGAAGCCAAAAGAACGGATTTGACTTGCTGTCTGTGGTTCGCAGACACCCCCGGAATCTTTGAGGAGGCTAACGCCAACAACAAGGGATTTGAGGCCCGTCGCAGTCTCACCACAAAAAGTAAGAAGGTGGATCTTTTGGGGTATCTACACGGTGACGTGTTTAACCAAGAGAAATACCTTTTGAACGGCGCCGAACTCCGAGTCCGGTTGGTCCGTTCCAGAGACGGGTTTAATCTTATGGCGGTCCCTGAACTCCCTCACTTTAAGGTTCCCATCGTTGAAGCCGGCCTACTAGTGAGGCGTGTCAAAGTAGCACCTTCTATACTGTTGGCACACGCCAAAGCATTAAATGTCAGTCCCGCAAAGTATCCCATCACCCGTGTGGAAGTAAAAACACTCACTATTCCTACGGGCGTGCAAGGGAAATCGTTGGACAACGTATTCACCGGCCAGTTACCCAAACGGTGCATCGTGGGATTTGTGTCAAACGCAGCGTTACACGGAGACGCCACCAAGAACCCGTTCAACTTTCAAACCTATGGCATGAACCATTTCTCACTGTACGTGGACGGGGAACAAGTACCGTCGAAACCGTTACAGCCCGATTTTTCAAACGGACACTATGTCATGTCCTACCACACGCTGTTTTCTGGAACGGGTATCCATTTCATGAACGAGGGTAGCGACATCACACGAGAAGCCTTCCCCAAGGGATATCATCTCATGGCTTTCGATCTCACACCTAATCTGTCCGCCCACATGACATCACATTTGAATTTGACGAGACACGGTTCTCTGAGCATCGAAGTGAGCTTCACCCGAGCTCTCACCGAAACCGTCAACTGTATCGTGTACGGGGAGTTTGCCAACATCATCACCATTGACAAGGACAGAAACGTTGTGACCGATTATGGAAGTTAATATAAACGGCTTCCCGCCCCTTACCCCCTTCATTTAAGCTATGGACGTCATTGTGGATTTCCAGAGCTTCATCGACGACAACAACGAGTTTATCGTCAAGGAACTGAGTGTTTTATCTGTATGCGGCACATTACTTCAACATTGGGTGTTAAAACCTCCATACGCTATCGAAGAACTTTCCACCGATGCCCGAAAGAAAGCCGACTATATAGTCAACAATCTGCACGGTATCACCTGGGTTTACGGTGATGTGGATTACAGCCTGCTCGAATCCCTCATCTCCCGTGCCACAGCGCGTGCAGAAACCGTCTACGTCAAGGGGTCAGAAAAGAAAAAGTTTCTAGTCAAATACACGTCTACACCCATCGTAGATCTGTACGACAGAGGTTGTTCGTCACTGAAAACACTTAAATTGGGTCGCACCATGTGCATGGCACATAGTTCTGTATGGAATTTCTGCTCTGCCTCTATCGTCTGGGGACTTCGAGACTGGATGATTGAAGATGGACACGCACACCATAAGACGTGCGCTGAAAACAAGTCCGTGGTTCTGTTCTGTACGGTCGGGTGTTTTCCCTGCTGATCAACTACCCGCAAGAATAGCTCGACCTGCCGCTCTAGTCATCAACACCGATCCGCACACCAAACCTGGGACGCATTGGGTCGCCATCTTTATCGACAAGAACGGCGTGGGAGAATAATTTGACAGTTATGGTTTTCCACCGCGTATAAAGTCACATCTGGCATTTATACGCAAAAACACTTTTCGCACGTCCCATAGTAAGCTACAACTTCAAAGCATCGCATCAGACGTTTGCGGCCACTACTGTCTCATGTACCTTCTCTATCGCGCCCAGAACATTCCGCTGAAAACTTTCCAAAACCTATTCTCGCCCACCAATCATACAGCCAACGACGCTAAGGTGGTGAGATATTACAATAGATTTTTCAAGACTGTAGGGGCATGTCGCCCTTCAAGAGGCCGTGTCCAGACGGCGTGCGCCTATAAAAAGGGCGTCCCGACGGTGTGCCGGCCATAACCACTGAGCATCATGGAAGGTCAAGACGTTTGCGGTATCAAAGCAAAGCCTGCGAAACCACTGGCCGTCACCAGTATTTTCAACACATTGTTCCCGCTGGATGGAGTCGACGCCAAGCGAGTCATCGTTGGCATGAGTGTCAAGAACAACTTTACGCCCTATGTCCAACTAGAAAAATGTGGAGGGAACTGCGCCGTGTTTAACCGTACAGAATGGCAAGAACTGAGCACCTACAAGTCGGTCATATCAAAGTTTTTCACCAACACGCAACCTCCTCAGAAGATTAGTTTGACTAATCACGAAATCTCTCTGAGACGTATGTGCGGTGACCGTTTGATCGTCATCAACGAGAAACAAGACGCCGGAATCAAACGGGTCGCCTATCTAGCACCTAGCTGGGTGCGTCTTTGTGAGGTGTGGGACCTCATCGACGTCGCCGTCGACCGACGGGACATGTGGTCGACACCCGTCGCCCGTTATTGCAACAATTTGATCAACACACTCCTCGTGGATGTATGCGACACGCTAACAGAATCGACGGATGTCATCGACCTAGAACAACCTACGGTGGAAACGCACATCAAAAACCTGGATCTTATCAGTGCTACTTACTATACACGTCAAGTCATCGGTTTGGACTATTACATGTTGGATTGTGAACTAAAAACAATTTTACTAACGCATCTAAGAGACACTGTAGAAAAACGTATGAACGAATATATGCGTCATTCCTGTAAAAATGTATAATTGTGATGTTTAATAAATAAATATATATTTGTAACATCTGTGTTTTATTTACGAGTCCCAACTTGTCTTGTCTGCCCGACAACCCGATGCCCAGGGTCAATATCTATTCTTCTCTCAACATGTCTTGTCTGCCCGCCAACCCTGCGCCAGGGAAAACCCACTGCCGGGGGGTCAATGACCTCAATATCTATTCTTCTCTCAACTTGTCTTGTCTGCCCGACAACCTGGCGCCAGGAAAACCCGCTGCCCGAGTCAATATCTATTCTTGTCCCAACTTGTCTCATCTGCCAGCCAACCTGGCGCCAGGATTGCGACATAGCACGCAATGATTACGTCATTGGGAAAACCCCAAGGTTGTTGAGGTCAAGATCTATTCTTGTCTCGTGAGCCGTCAAGCTGACGCCAGGGAAAACCCCCGTTGCCCGGGGCAATGACCTCAATATCTATTTTTGTCTTGTCTGCCCGACATACTGGCGCCAGGGAAAAACCCTGTTGCCCCGGGCAATGACCTCGATATCTATTCTGGGCCGACATATTGGCACCAGGGAAAACCAGATGCCCGAGGCAATGACCTCAATATCTATTCTTGTCTTGTCGGGCCGACATACTGGCGCCAAGGTTGGAGGGGGAAGGCTGAGCCTTGTGACAGAGGAACCAATGTGGGAGGCGGATGTGGAAAGCAGGTCAAAATTGGTGGGTGGAAGGAGGATATTTATAGCAGCCAATCAGAGGAAAGTAGGTCACTCAAACATGGCGTCAGGGTGGCGAAGGAGGAGGGGGGTCTCTGGAACAAATTACCACACTCTACCACAAAGCACCATAGCGCAAGGTTCATGCTGCTTGTTCCGGGACAGAGCCTTGTGACAGAAGAGCCGATGTTCATTCTAGGCTTGTCAGCCATAGCGCAAGCTTCGTGCCGAGCCCTCCGTCAAACTGACGCCAGGGAAAACCCCCGTTGCCCGGGGCAATGACCTCAATATCTATTCTTGTCTTGTCTACCCGACATACTGGGGCCAGGGAAAAACCCGTTTCCCGGGGCAATGACCTCAATATCTATTAACAATCATCAAGAACCAACGTGTCCAGGGTTGGGAGGGGGAGGGGGGAGGCGGATGTGGAAAGCAGGGCAAAATTGGTGGGGGAAGGAGGATATTTATAGCAACCAATCAGAGGAAAGTAGGTCAGGGGTGGGGGGAATAACGGTAAAGATGTGGAAAGCAGGTCACTCAAACAGGATGTGGGTGTTTTGACCCGTTGGCGGAAGCGGGGTTCCCAAACGCCCCGAACACTACTTTTATGTTATATAAGTTGGTAATAATATATGCCTCCCTCAAAGTTGGAGATAATATGTGTGTCCTCCACCTATACCACCCCCCCCCCCATCAGTTGGAAATAAAGTTGTACTCTAAGATTGAAGTTCAAATCCCAGCCGGGTGTAACAAGGGTATTTTTCCCTAAAATGGTTCCCCACTCTCAATATATGCAAATGTAGGTACATTCAATCTAAAATGTCACCTTCCTCATTCCTGGTTCATTAGGGTAAATTGATGTATGTGTACACCTCAAACGGGTAGTAAGTCACAATGAAAAAAAAATACTATTGTGATGGTTATCAAGAGCTTTATTAGTGTCGGGCGAGGTAGATTGTAAAAAAAACTATTTTTAAGGAGTTTTTAGGGGATTGACTCCAAGCCAGTGGAAAATATTTGAAAATGGAATGCCACTAAAAGCTAGTTGGGGTGACCCTTAAGCATTTAGAAATAATAATAGATTGTTATAGAATCTTTTTGAAGTTTGATGCAAACCATCTTTCAGCTTCAAACTCAAGTATATCATAGGGAAGTTTAACAAACTGGAGGAAGGCACATTTCGATGGGGGGAGGGGGGAGAAAATGTGGAAATAACCCCACCCTATCAACCCTTCCCTCTTTCCCAGTTCACGCTCAATGAGTGACACTCGATATAAAACTAGCGACAGACACACCGTAGAATGTAGATTATTTCCTCTGAGTCTGACAAACTAACTTAAATCTAGAACAAATACAACATCCAGCCCCCTGACAGTTAATTCATCATTGTGAAAGGGGAAAAGCACAGTCAACCAATGATACGTTTTTCGGACATTCCGGGAATCGAACCCGGGACCTTTAGCTCAGTATGCAAACACGCTACCAACTTAGATAAAGTGTCGGACTGTGTATTGAAATCAACATTTAGTACGGTTTATGTGTTGTTAGCAAAATAATTCTATATTACGTGATAAAAAAATTACACCTCTGTACACAAATAAAAAACTGGTACGTTGGTATTAACGCTGTAAGCTACCTGGTCTCATAAGTCATCGCACTCAAAATATAACTTGTTTTTGAGTGACGCGGAGGTCGGGGTGTAGTGTAGTTCTTCTTTTATATTCATTCAAGTATTAAATTATAAAAGACTTGTGAGATTTAAATGTATTTATTGAATGATCATAATACTAGTGTAAATATTTTTATGAGAGTTCGGCCATTCATTTTTTCTCGTACAAAGGCTCCTTCGGTCTAAAATGTGAGAACCCCTGGGCTAAGTCAATATATGTTAATGTGTTGAATAACACGCTCTGGTAGCTTTGTCAGTTCGAAGTACTTTAGTATTAATTTTAACCGAAATTGGGTGGGGTGCGAGTGATTCTGAAGTCTCTATAAGCGAGGTCCTCGGTGTAATAACCCATATCTTGTGTTAAGATACTTAAAAACTAAAACGAACTTGATTACCAGAATGGTGGCTACTAGCTATATACATTTTCTTGTATACAATGTATGGAAGCTATTATGGATGTTATTTTTCAAATGAGAATTTAAGTGGCACTTTTAATATGTGTGTGTTTTGAATATAAAGTCTTAAACCAAATCTTGAAAAGGAGCCTGTGTATCCGACACATCTTCTGTGTCTTATGTTTTAGTTATAAAGTAAATAGTTTATGTTTGTATTGAAATTATTAGGGGTCATGGAGGAAGGTGCCCCGTTTACCCCACCCCATTGGGTGCGCCACTGGTTCTAAGTAAACGCTTAGTGAGAGGTCATTTTATCATATATATAATTAATTTATAAAATATGATATTTATTTAAATGGTTTTTATGAACTTATAATACCCCTTTTTCTCGTAAAGAGAAAAAATCAAAATTCTATCTATTATATTTTATTTAATTAAAGGGTACTAAACTTTTAGTTCAACACCCTTTAAAAAAGGTTTAGCTTATATATATAATGTTAATAATGAATACTTTTTGAGCCAGTGTGTTAAAGGAATCTCTCCTTTTAAATTATTAAGTCAATATAGTAAGTATAGTATTTATCTTAAAAATGTTAAATAAAGTTTAAATGTAATTATAATTATACAAAAATGTACATTTGCTATATTTGAATATGATGTATTTTCACTGTCTAAAATATATTTTTTTAAGTAAATAGAGTAAGCTCTAGTAGTGTTGTTTTTTCATTGTATCTTCACGCCAGTCAATGCTTTCCACATTTAATAGCAAACAGAAGGTAGGTATGAGGAAGATAGAATTATGAGAAGTACCCTCGTTTGCGTGGAAATAGCGGGACACCATTTAGGAAAAAATTACCTTAAGTACACCGTGTAATTGAGCAGCCGCGGTATGCACATTTTTGTCCTCGGTTTATTATTTTATAGTAAAAATCTTTCTTTCAAAAATGAAGATGAAATACATATAATCAAAATTAGATATCACTAAACTTAATACAAAAATATACAAATAAATACATTATTTAATCTATATAAAGCAAAGGTTGAAGCAAGACAGAAGTGCCCACCTACAACTCGTGAAACTCAAAACAAATTATGTTAGTGGGTTTGAAAAAGAACCAAAGGAAAGTTGCCGGGGAACAATGAATTTTTGTTATGGTTTACTTCAAGGTCGTTTGCTATTATTAGGAATGGAGGGAGGAAAGGACTGCTGCCTAATCCCACCCTTCAAGGTCTCTTGTAGAGTGCGACGGAGAGGAGAGAAAGAGAAGATTTAGCCTGTTTGCCACGTAACTCAAGTTGGCCCGCCACATTGCTGAAAAAAAATATTTTTTTTTGTCTAATAGTTTGTGCTTTATTTGTGCTCACATGTGCCCGAACATGAACATTTGTGCTGTGAAATTGGCCAATTTGAAAAATATTTAATGTGGCGGGCCAACTTGAGCCCAAGCTAGCCCTCCACATATTGAAAAACACAACATAACAAAATTTATTTTAGTCAATCCATTGTGCTCCGTTTGTGCTCATATGTTCCCGAAAATGAACATTTGTGCTTTAAAATTAGAAAATCTAGATAACAATTAATGTGGCGGGCTAACTAGAGTCTTTCCTATACCATAAACTGTAGAAAAATTGAGTTCAAGCTGGCCCGCCACATTTTTAAATATAAATGTAGCAAAATTCTGTTTTCACCATTCGTTTAAGCTTCGTTTGTGCTCATATGTGCCCAAAAATGAGTAATTTTACTCTAAAATTAGGCATGCTATATAACATTTAATGTGGCGGAATAGATTGAGCCTTCCCTATACCATAACATGTAGAAAAATTGAGTTCAAGCTGGCCCGCCACATTTTTAAATATCAATGTAACAAAATTCTGTTTTCACCACTCATTTTTATTTCGTTTGTGCTCATATGTGCCTGAACATGAACGTTAGTGCTGTAAACCTAGGCCTTTTATATAACATTTATTGAAGGCGATCCAGCTAGAGCTCAAGATAGCCCGCCACATATTGAAAACAAAACATAACAACTTTTTTTTTTCGCCATTATTTTGTGCTTTGTTTGTGCTCAGATGTGTCCGAAAATAAACATTTGTGGTCTAAAATTAGGGATGCTATATAACATTTAATGTGGCGGGCCAAGTTGAGCCTTTCCTATATCATAACCTGTAGAAAAATAGAGTACAAGTTGGCTAGCCACATTTTGAGATATCAATGTAACAAAATTATGTTTTCACCATTCGTTTTTATTTCGTTTGTGGTCATATGTGCCCGAACATGAACTATAGTGCTGTGAAATTAAGCTTTTTAGATAACATTTAATGAAGGCGATCCAACTAGAGCTCAAGCTAGTCCACCACATTAACTCTTTTCTAGATTTTCTAATTTTAGAGCATAAATGTTTATTTTCGGGTACATATGAGCACAAACAAAGCACAAAATAATGGCGAAAACCGAATTTTGCTATGTTTTTGTTTTCAATATGTGGCGGGCTAGCTTGAACTGTAGTTGGATTGCCGTCATTAAATGTTATCTAAAAGGCCTAGTTTCACAGCACTAACGTTCATTTTTGGGCACATATGAGCACAAACGAAATAAAAACGAGTGGTGAAAACAGAATTTTGTTACATTGATATCTCAAAATGGGGCGGGCCAGCTTGAACTCAATTTTTCTACAGGTTATGGTTTAGGGAAGACTCAAGTTAGCCCGCCACATTAATTGTTATCTAGATTTTCTAATTTTAAAGCACAAATGTTCATTTTCGGGCACATATGAGCACAAATGGAACACAATGGATTGACTTAAATAAATTTGGTTATGTTGTGTTTTTCAATATGTGGCGGGCTAGCTTGAGCTCAAGTTGGCCCACCACATTAAATATTTTCTAAAATGGCCAGTTTAACAGCCCAAATATTCATGTTCGGGCACATATGAACATAAATAGAGCACAAACGATTAGACAAAAAAAGATTTTTTTCGGCAATGTGGTGGGCCAACTTGAGTCACGTCTCTTTGCATCTAGGCTATAAGAGTGTCACTTTTTGGAATGGAGAAACACAAGCGATCCTAGCGGTGAGATATTTTTACCAACCAAATTCGTCAGATTTATCCCTCTGGCCACTGCTGCAGCCATTGGCATTTTGGAGGTCCACTTGCTTACATCGTACGTTTTTCTTGCCCTAGGAAGTTATCATCCTGTAAAGGCTACCACATTTTGTATTTTTACGTTTTATGAAGACTTAAAAAAAGACCAACGACAATTCCATAAAATCTTTTGTATTTTTTTCACAAGTTGAAATAATTCCTGAGAATGCTTTGCAAATTACTAGGAGGGAAATTAGTATATAGTTTTTAAACAAAGGACCTATTGTGTTAACATAGCCCATGTTGTTAATAATATCACCGTAATAAAAATAGTTACACTGTTTGAAAAAAAATAACCGTACTAATTTTATATAATAATAGTTATAATAATTCTAACAATAATAATAATAGAGTTAAGGATCTAGTCAAAACCATAATTTAAGTTTATATATATATATATATATATATATATATGACCATTGTAATATTTACTGGCAAAATTTATTTAATGCATCACTATTATTTATATATTAATTATTAATACAATAGATAAAAAAAAAATATGTTCATATATATCTCAGTAGCGCTAAACGAAAATCGGGCGTCACTTCCGACAAATTTAAAGTGGGTGGGTTGAATATTGGTTTCCACTTTCATTTTGCCTTTCGGAATAAGTTGTCAAAAGTCCCCCTAATTTGAATGTACGCATATAATTTTACCGAGCGTAAACGATGCTGAGAATGGGATTTTCTTATTGTTTTTCGTTAACTTTATGACCGTGAGATATATTAACAAGGAAATAATATCGGAAATCTATATATAAAAAAAGGTGATATAGTGTTTTGTGAATTACTGATCTAGTTGTATGTAGGATATTGTCAATGTTTTTAGAAATATTGTAACTACCTTGCATCAGTTGTGCTATCTATATTCAGATGAAACAACTAACTCTACCTTTTACTTTCCGAAGATAACCGAAGGTTTTTAATTTACATTTTAGGCCAAATGACTTTAGGCCAACTGCCTTTTAGGCCAAATGCCTTTTAGGCCAACTGCCTTTAGGCCAAATGCCTTTTAGGCCAAATGCCTTTAGGCCAAATGCCTTTAGGCCAAACGCCTTTAGGCCAAACTCCTTTTAGGCCAAATGCCTTTTAGGCCAAATGACTTTTGGTTTCATTTTTAGGCCAAATGCCTTTAGGCCAAATGCCTTTTAGGCCAACTGCCGCGTCCCCCCTAGATTCACAGCACTAACGTTCATGTCCGGGCACATATGAGCACAAATAGAGCACAAATGATTAGGCAAAAAAGTTTTTTCCTCAGCAATGTGGCGGGCCAACTTGAGTCACGTCTGTTTGCCTCTAGGCTATAAGAGTGTCACTTTTTGGTGTTGGAGAACACAAGCGATCCTAGCGGCGAGATATTTTTTACTAACCAAAGCTCGTCAGATTTATCCCTCTGGCCTCTGCTGCAGCCATCGGCTTTTCAGAGGTCCACTTGCTTACATCGTACGTTTTTCTTGCCCTGGGAAGTTATCCTGTAAACGCTTCCACATTTTGTATTTTTACGTTTTATGAAAACTTAAAAAAGACCAACGACAATTCCATAAAATTGTTAGTATTTTTTGCACAACGGGTTTTATTGCTCTTATATATATATATATATATATATATATATATATATATATATATATATATATAAAAGAGTATTAGTTATATATATATATATAATTGAGTAATAGTTGAAATAAATCCTGAGAATGCTTTGCTAATTACTAGGAGGGAAATTAGTATATAGTTTTTAAAGATGGGACTTATTGTGTTAACAAACATAGCCCATGATGTTAATAATATCACCGTAATAAAAATAGTTACATTGTTTGAAAAAAATAACTGTACTAATTTAATATAATAATAGTTATAGTAATTCTAACAATAATAATATAGTTAAGGATCTAGTCAAAACCATAATTTAAGTTTATATATATATATATATATATATATATATGACCATTGTAATATTTACTGGTGAAATTTATTTAATGCGTCACTATTATATATATTAATTATTAATACAATAGATTTAAAAAAATTTTCATATATATTTCAGTAACTCTAAACGAAAATCGGGCTTCACTTCACACAAATATAAAGTGGGTGGGTTCAATATTGGTTTCCACTTTCATTTTGCCTTTCGGAATAAGTTGTCAAAAGTCCCCATAATTTGAATGTACGAATATAATTTTACCGCGCGTAAACGGTTTTGAGAATGGGGTTTTCTTATTGTTATTCGTTAACTTTATGACCGTGAGATATATTAACAAGGAAATAATATCAGAAATCTATATTTAAAAAAGGTGATATATTGTTTTGTGAACTACTGATCTAGTTGTATGTAGGATATTGTCAATGTTTTTAGAAATATTGTAACTACCTTGCATCAGTTGTGCTATCTATATTTAGATGAAACAACTAACAGTACTATTTACTTTCCGAAGATAACCTAAGGTTTTAAATTTACATTTTAGGCCAAATGACTTTAAGCCAACTGCCTTTAGGCCAAATGCTTTTTAGGCCAAATGCCTTTAGGCCAAATGCCTTTAGGCCAAATGCCTTTAGGCCAAATGCCTTTAGGCCAAATGCCTTTAGGCCAAACGACTTTTAGGCCAAATGACTTTTGGTTTCACTTTTATGCCAAATGCCTTTTAGGCCAACTTCCACGTCCCCGGCTGCGCCTGCCATTTTCTACGCTAGAAAACACTATTCACAGCGCAACCCTATATCCGAGATGGAGCTAGCGCCGTAATATGAATGTTTTAAAAAGGCTGAAATATTGGAGGTGCTAAGAACCCCACTAAGCACCCCCCCCCCTCCCCCACATTTTGCGACTATGTATTTGATTGTCGTGTAAAGACTCTGATTGGCTGGCAGTGTATACAATAAGATACATACCCATTGTTATTTTATTTTTGGGAAAAATAATAATAATGTGTTTAAAATGCTCTTTCTAAACCAATAAACAAGGAAAATATTTTTTTCAAAATTTTTGTGGTGCTGAGTTAAGGGTTACCCTGAGGACGTTCATTTTCTACTATACGACTTAATTCAAATCTGAAATACACCTTTACAGTCCTTTTTACTTGCCTGCAAGTTGGATTGCTCACGGAAAAATCAACTATGTACTGATTATGTTCATTCCAAACAATTGACTCTATACGATAAGATAATTGGTCGATTAAACCATACACCCACTTGTCGTCTTGCATTACAACTTACAGCTGTACAAGTAACACGATGGATAAGTAGGAATGTATGTGCCAGTGATCTCTATATTATACTGGATAGACATAAACACACGTATTGCCAAGGACCAAAGCGTGACGCTCAAGTTTATCGTCTGCTTCATTGAGACGGGATAAATTTAACAGTTTCTTTCAATGCTCTTATGCGAAAACATATCTATGATGAATAAAATTTTAATGTTTGAAAATAAAGATGTATTATACCACACTTGCCTGAAGAAACATTTACATTAAGGGACATATAATTCAGTTTTACAGCTAATACTGTACAAATATGAATACAATCTCTAATGTATTTAAATATAATATAGTTAACATCCATGTTTTTACACTCTGCCAAAACTACACTTATATTTAAGTTGGCTATTAGCTTGTTTATTGGTTTCAGAAACTATATTATATTGAAAGTTCGAAAAATATAATGAATAAGGTATCTTAAAACGTGATTACATTTGTTTGTATGACAAACTTGGTGTAGTTGCCACACGTTCAAACGGTCACTTAGGTAATAGGCTTGTAGAAAATATTATATTACAATTTTTTTTTATAAAAGTTGGCTCATATCTTGTATATTGCTTTCAAAAACAATATTATGTTGAAAGTTCGATAGCTATAATGAAACAAATTAGCTAAAAACTGTATTACATTTGTTTGAATAACATACTTTGTGTAGAAGTCTTACTTTAAAAAGATAATTTAGGTTATAGGCTTGTTGGAAGTAGGGTATCTACTAAACCTTGATTTTAGTGTTATAGGCGTAAGAGAGAAAGAGATATCGGAAAGTTTCCTTATCTCTTACACAATGGTCCCCAGACGACAGCTCGAAAATTTCAGCCACATATGTCCGTCCAGGTATATTATAGAGATCAATGGTCTGTGCTAGCCTTAAGACCATAAAATGAAAACACAGTGGTTCAAACTTCTCTACAATATTTGAATTTGGTGCGTGCTAATTTGCAGAGATATAAACACTTTTTGGCTTCAATGTCTGATCACACAAACTAAAGAGTAGCTAGACCTATATATCTTAACCTTGAGTAAGACATTTCTGGTCATAGATAATAACCACGCAACTTTCTCAGTATTTGATCCTCGCTCAATTCTTCATCTTTGTTTGCTAAGAATAATGTCTGAGTAATGTAATGATTGTAATCATTGAATGTGTATATTTGTTTGATCCATTTCTTAGAGTTTCGAAATACTATTTATGTTTACATAATTAAATAGAGGCATCTGTTGATTTTTACGATGGCTTTTGGTCAAAGGTTAGAATTTAACTAAGATATCATTATTTTAAATTAAACATACAAATATCATAGCCCAAATATACCTTGACGTATATAGGGTTTGAACTCTGGTCTCTGATCCCTACATTAATTGTAATTTTTGGTCTTAATATGCAAACAAGTTATTTTTGAAAAAAATAATTTTTACGAAGATGGCTGGACCGAAAAACGTTAACTACATTTGCCACTTAAAAGGGAAATGCTTTAAAATAAAATTTATTTAGGCCTAAATCTAAATTTTGGAAAAAAAAAAATTGATTCACACATTTCATTGGATATACGGTTGTGCACAATCACAAACTCCTGCTAAGTGAACCATAAAACTGGCTGAACTGGCCAACCTTATACTGTAGAAACCTTTACATTCAACGTCCTTGCGCCGGAAGCTCTTTTCATCCTTCAACCCTCTCTCAACTGTCTTGTCTATAGTCCCACGCTTGCGCCACTGTTCATAAATAACACAAGCATGAGAATGGATTCTGGAACCTTCATGACTTATTATACGTTCTGAAATATGCTTCCATTCCCAAACTCCAGTGATCGAAAACCTTTGAGTCTGAGTTCTCTGATGTGCTTCTTGTTGTTGGGGGAACAACCAACATGGTAGGCAGTAAACACAATCAAGTTTCTGTTAGTAGCATAACCAATTTCTATTTAGTTTTAATCTAGCCTTAGTTGTAAAACTGTAATAGCTATTTGAAAAAGATCGGCCTTTTGTTTGCCATCAGGTTGGTTTGGGCCAGCTGCTATAAGCCTACATTTCATCTCTGGGTCTTGGTCTTCAACAATTCTAGGGAAGATATCGTACTGTTCTATAGCTTCCTATATACCTGTATATTTTCACTGAATGACACACCCTCTTCATCTGAAGAGTTGAGCTGAGTTGGAGTTGAATTTTTGTCATGGGCATTTTGTAACAACGTACTGCATTTTTGAATGCCTTCCATGTCATGAGAGTCATCATTTGTATGAATCTTTCTTTTTTCTAAAATGCTTTCTGAATCGTCTACGTCTGCTCTCTCTTAATTTTGGTCTGGGATTTTCATCAACCCTGAGGGGAGAACAAAAAAAAGAGGGAAAAGGAAAACAAAAAATTAGAGTAATATTATTTTGATAATTGCAAATTAAAATACTACATAAAGTTATAAAAAGTGCAGTTTTTCTTAAAAAAATATATGGCGGTTTTCCAATTCAAGCCTCGTGTCTTTCCCTTCCACCCCTGCCGCTACCAGTTTCTTAAGCATCTTCGGAATGCTATTTGTATCCTCCATACATAGCAGTAATAGAACATGCAAAACATGTATTGCCTTTCAATCGCATGTATTTAAACATTTATGAACATAGAACAGTTTATTTTTCTTACAATTAACCCAGACTCTCACTTTTTAGATTGGCATAAGTGATTCTCTAACCTTCTTTGCCCATGTTAAAACAAACATTAAAGTTACCATTTGCCCTTTCCCACATTCTGAAACTGCGCTGCCTTGGGAGAGAGTAAAATTTTGTATGTTTAGTTCTTACCAACCTTTACAGTACTTCAGAAGAGGATGATGATCACATGCTGAGTGCTTACCTAAGACAAAAATAATCATAAAAAACTTAAAACTTCAAATCCCTTCTTATCTGTCACGTCATCGTTCCTCGTGGGCTGGGTTTGCGACTGAAAACTAAGCCAAGAACTTAAGTGCACTGAGCTTTTAGCTGCCTCTGTGCATTTTCTCATCTTTTATTGCTTTTTTTTTGGGCATCACTAAAGTATGTACGTTTCATGTTTGTTCAAACAAAAACACATAACACAATCACAATCTCACACTTTCCAAACTGTCAATGAGCCAAACAGATAACGTAAAATGTTGCGTTGGAGCAGCAAGCACATAAATAAAAAACCAAGTGAAGTTGAGTCGGCCATCAACTGTCGACGTGACAACCACAGATGCCATGTTGAATCATGTGCGGTCAGGGTCATGCACACTCGCTGCCGCGGCTCATTTTCTTACCCACTCCGCCTCCATCAGCAAGTTAACACTCTCCTCCCCTTTCAATACTTTATCGTCACCAGTGACTCTTAGTCTTGTACAGCAAAAGTTTTAACAGATTGACAAGAAAAAACAGCGAGAGTTAAATATATTGAGACGATTTGCATTTGATTAAATCCTTGTTCTGCTTTCGTTCAAAGTATATTAAAAAAAATCTTCCTTGATTGGGGGCCCCTTATGCTCCCCTATGCACTGTCCCACTGCTCCAGTGGTAGTTACGGCCCTGTAATAACTTCTTTATTAACTTAGCAAAGTATTTTACATTGTATTGTATTATGAACATAAATATATAGAGTAATTTTCTTTTTTGGCACTGTGTTTAACTACCCATTTACGTTTAACTAATGTTAAATCAACAAAATAAATTATCGCTATAACTTTACTTCTCATATTAACAACTCATATAATCTTGATTTTTTTCAAAATATTTTATGTATAGAATCTCATTATTTGTTGAAAACAAAAACAGGACAACAAATTTATCTTTCAATTAACATATTGCATAACATAGCATATCTTAATTTTAATTTTTACATGCATGCACACACACAGGCATGTGTGCATGTGCGTGCACACACATACACACACACTCTCACACTCTCTCTTTATCTTCTTATAGAAAAAATAAAACTCCAAGTGTATTTACTGGAAGGTTAGTAAGAAGCAATGCTAAAAAAAAGATAAAAACAGCTATCCAGTCTTTCTTTTCATTTATTGTCAAGTATAAAAACTCTAGATGTTATTTTCTTACTTACACATGGAACATCATTCAATATAAACTTCCATGAGTGTGTTTAAAATTCAAGGAGATCAAGGTCTATTTGGAAATAGCTATATACATTTTTAAAATGTAAATATTTAATGTTACTTTCCTATGAATTTTTTTTCATTATATTCACACAAAGTGTTAAATTGTATAGATAAGTTAAAAATATGTAATTGTAATATAATACCAGTTAGATTAAAATATTTTCAAATTAATAACTACTAAAAACTATGATAATTAGAGAAAATTAACTATTATTATTAATTTTACTTTTTATATCAGGGCGACTCCAAAATCAACATATGATTGAATATTAAAAAGAGTGGAAAATAGATACAATAATCTTACTATACACACATCCTATCTACATAGCTGCATTACTTTTCCACATGGTCGCTACCCAAATTCAGGCACTTGTCATACTATGACACTAACTTTGGTAATCCTCCCTCAAGGAACAGTACTGCCAGGGCAGACAGCCAGTTATTGACTCCATCAATGAGCTCCTTGTTGGTTTTAAAACGCTGGGTAGCCAGTCAAATCTTCCTCTTTCCTAAGAAATGGTAATTGCTTGGCGGCAAGTCTAGGCTGCAAAAGGGGGTGGTCAAAAACCTCTCAGTTTAACTGCATGAGTAAAGCTTTTGTGGGTGTGTTGTTGTGAAGGAGAACAGTGATCTTCGTTATCTCTTGCCCTTTGAATTGATCTCCAAAGCTTCTTCAGCATTTCACAAAAACCTATGAGGTTATTGTGAAATTCTGATGAAGCTTCGGAGGTTGATACAAATCAAAATACATGAGTTACTCACTAAGGGATTGTTTTCCTTCACAACACTGCATGGCCCCACACTTGGGCTTGCACAAAGGTTTTACTCAAGGAGTTAAACTGGAATATTTTGTGTCACCCCCCTTGCGGCCCAGACTTCGCGCCAAGTGATTATCATTTCTAGCATTTCGAAACCAACAAGAAGCTTGTGGATGGAGTCAACAACTGGTTGGGTACCCTGGCGGCACAATTTCTTAGCAAGGGATTGCTAAAGCTAGTGCTATGGTACGACAAGGGCCTGAATTTGTGTGGTGACTATGTTGAGAAGTAATATAGTCATATAGCCTATAAATAAGTTCAGTATGTAGTGAGATTTTAAAATCTCTTTTTGACTCTTTTTACCAGCCAATCGGAGTCTGATTTTGGAATAGCTCTCACATTTCCCTGATTTACCGTTTTACTTATTTTATTTTGATATTGATAAACAGTGGGAGTTTCACAGACATGTCTGTATTTGATTTCAGATCTAATGTGACATCAGATAAATTATGTCAGCTGTTTGAAGGTCAACTATTTAAATATACAAATGTTATGAAAGGTTGGCAGTACCGGTGGTTTGTTCTTGTTCCAGAAGCAGGCGTTCTTAGCTATTATCTGGTGAGTGATAAGTTTTAATTCATCAATGGATTTTAGAGTGGTTTACTTGTGTGGCCCAATAAGTGTGTAGTTAATAAACAATGATATTAATTAGATTGCAATAAAACACAACCTTTTTTAGTTCAATTATAATGGTAATCTATTTAAATATTAGGTAATGGCTTTCCACATAATTCATTTCCTTTGTTATTAGTTAACTTAAATCCCTTTTGGCTTGTATAAATGTATAATGTAAAAAAAAATTTAGATTATACTAGTTTGTATCTTAACTCGTACACATATGCTGTTTCCTCAATTAAAATGCCACCAGCTACACAGCAAAGTCAGATATATTGCAAGGACAACAATGCATTACTAATAAATATTGTAAAATACCTTTGTAAGAGGTATATCTACATTACTCTAATGATCTTCAATTTTGAGTGAAATAAGAAGCTATTAAACAGCAATCTTTTAACACCACTTTGAGCATATTCCATTTGCCTTTAGGAAAAAAATAATTTTTAAAAGTGTTGTAACAAGAAGCACTATGCACATGTGAATTAATAAATTTTCAATAATTTTTTATGATCCACCAGTCTGGTTTTTGATTAAATTTAGTATGTTTTCTCCATATTCTTGAGATTAGCCACTAAAAAAATCCCCTTAAGGTCATTTATCAAGAAAGCCTCTCAGAGAATTACTTAGATTTTGTGAGGCTATATGTTTTGGTAGTGATTTTAACATTGGACGGCAAGAGGGGTGAGGGGTAGGGGTGCCATTTGGCTAAGTGGCGATGGCCTGCCAACACCATGCAAGAACTTATCTTGTTGGTCCTTCAGAAGAAACTGCCACAGGTTTTCATATACCAAGACTTAACAATATTCTATTTTTAACATCTGTGTGTTTAGTTTTGAAGTTTTATCTGACTTTTTCCCAGGAAGTTGGATTTCTGTTCAAATTCTGGCCGAGTTCACTTGTGTCATTTTCCTGCCAAAGTGTTTTTTCAGCCAATAGATTCGTTGATAGCCTTTATGGTAGAATCAGAAATACACAAAAACCCTTTTGTAAACTGCCTTAAATTCTGTAGGCCTAGTGCCATTTAATGTTGTGACATCGATAACAACAATATAAAGAACTGTGCAAAATCAACCTAGGTCCTAATTACAAATTAGAATGCAAAAATACATAATCTTTTATAGTTTAAAATCATCTACATAATTTGAAGCTTGTCAAAAGCTACTTACATATTTTTTAAAAATTAAATGTATAAAACTAATTGCTGAGACAAAAAATATATTGATTAACTTAGCACTTTAATTAGAATAGAACTTGCAAATGTTTAAGGGTGTTTTATTTCTATTTGAAACATTTATTTGGCTTACTTATTGTATTTATTACAATATTTAACACCCACACCCACCCCGTGAATAAAGGCGTTGATCTCTTTCCTCTGTTTACCGAATATGAAAATTGTATCTTGGCTGAATGTATTGAGGTGATTTTTCTAGATGTTTTCCCAATCTCCCTCTATGAAAATGCTGGAACACTTTATTTAAATTCAAACCCACCCATTGGTTTAGTTAGCTAACACACTAGTTTCGTGTTGAGCTAGACTGCCAAAGATAGGAGATTGAGGCTCGACTCTCAGTTGGGTAACTGGGGGTGGTTTTTCCTAAATGGTTTTCCACCCTCCCTCCACGCAAATGCGGGTTCACTTCCTCTAAATTTAATCTTCCCAATTCCTAACCCATTAGTGTAATTAGTACTTATCATATAACCTGAACATGTATAAAATGAGTAAATAAAAAAATAAAATTTAAATTTAACCATCCTCATCTCTACACCATTAGTGTATATAAGTCCATAGTCTGGACGGGTGAAAGACGAGGATAACGAAAAAAACATCACTATATCATGATATGATGACGTTTATCTGGGGTATTTATTTAAATGCAAGATATAGAAAATAGTCAGAACATGTAA
>JBCFYV010003876.1:104933-182495 GCA_039000515.1 Timema cristinae
AAGTTAATCAAATATATTTTTGTCTCAGCAATTAGTTTATACATTTAATTTTTAATAAAATATGTAAGTAGCTTTTGACAAGCTTCAAATTATGTAGATGATTTTAAACTATAAAAGATTATGTATTTTTGCATTCTAATTTGTAATCTAGGACCTAGGTTGATTTTGCACAGTTCATATATTGTTGTTATCGATGTCACAACATTAAATGGCACTAGGCCTACAGAATTCTAAGGCAGTTTACACAAGGTTTTTGTGTATTTCTGATTCTACCATAAAGGCTATCAACGAATCTATTGGCTGAAAAAACACTTTGGCAGGAAAATGACCACAAGTGAACTCGGCCAGAATTTGAACAGAAATCCCAACTTCCTGGGAAAAAGTCAGATAAAACTTCAAAACTAAACACACAGATGTTAAAAATAGAATATTGTTAAGTCTTGGTATATGAAAACCTGTGGCAGTTTCTTCTGAAGGACCAACAAGATAAGTTCTTGCATGGTGTTGGCAGGCCATCGCCACTTAGCCAAATGGCACCCCTACCCCTCACCCCTCTTGCCGTCCAATGTTAAAATCACTACCAAAACATATAGCCTCACAAAATCTAAGTAATTCTCTGAGAGGCTTTCTTGATAAATGACCTTAAGGGGATTTTTTTAGTGGCTAATCTCAAGAATATGGAGAAAACATACTAAATTTAATCAAAAACCAGACTGGTGGATCATAAAAAATTATTGAAAATTTATTAATTCACATGTGCATAGTGCTTCTTGTTACAACACTTTTAAAAATTATTTTTTTCCTAAAGGCAAATGGAATATGCTCAAAGTGTGTTAAAAGATTGCTGTTTAATAGCTTCTTATTTCACTCAAAATTGAAGATCATTAGAGTAATGTAGATATACCTCTTACAAAGGTATTTTACAATATTTATTAGTAATGCATTGTTGTCCTTGCAATATATCTGACTTTGCTGTGTAGCTGGTGGCATTTTAATTGAGGAAACAGCATATGTGTACGAGTTAAGATACAAACTAGTATAATCTAAATTTTTTTTTACATTATACATTTATACAAGCCAAAAGGGATTTAAGTTAACTAATAACAAAGGAAATGAATTATGTGGAAAGCCATTACCTAATATTTAAATAGATTACCATTATAATTGAACTAAAAAAGGTTGTGTTTTATTGCAATCTAATTAATATCATTGTTTATTAACTACACACTTATTGGGCCACACAAGTAAACCACTCTAAAATCCATTGATGAATTAAAACTTATCACTCACCAGATAATAGCTAAGAACGCCTGCTTCTGGAACAAGAACAAACCACCGGTACTGCCAACCTTTCATAACATTTGTATATTTAAATAGTTGACCTTCAAACAGCTGACATAATTTATCTGATGTCACATTAGATCTGAAATCAAATACAGACATGTCTGTGAAACTCCCACTGTTTATCAATATCAAAATAAAATAAGTAAAACGGTAAATCAGGGAAATGTGAGAGCTATTCCAAAATCAGACTCCGATTGGCTGGTAAAAAGAGTCAAAAAGAGATTTTAAAATCTCACTACATACTGAACTTATTTATAGGCTATATGACTATATTACTTCTCAACATAGTCACCACACAAATTCAGGCCCTTGTCGTACCATAGCACTAGCTTTAGCAATCCCTTGCTAAGAAATTGTGCCGCCAGGGTACCCAACCAGTTGTTGACTCCATCCACAAGCTTCTTGTTGGTTTCGAAATGCTAGAAATGATAATCACTTGGCGCGAAGTCTGGGCCGCAAGGGGGGTGACACAAAATATTCCAGTTTAACTCCTTGAGTAAAACCTTTGTGCAAGCCCAAGTGTGGGGCCATGCAGTGTTGTGAAGGAAAACAATCCCCTTAGTGAGTAACTCATGTATTTTGATTTGTATCAACCTCCGAAGCTTCATCAGAATTTCACAATAACCTCATAGGTTTTTGTGAAATGCTGAAGAAGCTTTGGAGATCAATTCAAAGGGCAAGAGATAACGAAGATCACTGTTCTCCTTCACAACAACACACCCACAAAAGCTTTACTCATGCAGTTAAACTGAGAGGTTTTTGACCACCCCCTTTTGCAGCCTAGACTTGCCGCCAAGCAATTACCATTTCTTAGGAAAGAGGAAGATTTGACTGGCTACCCAGCGTTTTAAAACCAACAAGGAGCTCATTGATGGAGTCAATAACTGGCTGTCTGCCCTGGCAGTACTGTTCCTTGAGGGAGGATTACCAAAGTTAGTGTCATAGTATGACAAGTGCCTGAATTTGGGTAGCGACCATGTGGAAAAGTAATGCAGCTATGTAGATAGGATGTGTGTATAGTAAGATTATTGTATCTATTTTCCACTCTTTTTAATATTCAATCATATGTTGATTTTGGAGTCGCCCTGATATAAAAAGTAAAATTAATAATAATAGTTAATTTTCTCTAATTATCATAGTTTTTAGTAGTTATTAATTTGAAAATATTTTAATCTAACTGGTATTATATTACAATTACATATTTTTAACTTATCTATACAATTTAACACTTTGTGTGAATATAATGAAAAAAAATTCATAGGAAAGTAACATTAAATATTTACATTTTAAAAATGTATATAGCTATTTCCAAATAGACCTTGATCTCCTTGAATTTTAAACACACTCATGGAAGTTTATATTGAATGATGTTCCATGTGTAAGTAAGAAAATAACATCTAGAGTTTTTATACTTGACAATAAATGAAAAGAAAGACTGGATAGCTGTTTTTATCTTTTTTTTAGCATTGCTTCTTACTAACCTTCCAGTAAATACACTTGGAGTTTTATTTTTTCTATAAGAAGATAAAGAGAGAGTGTGAGAGTGTGTGTGTATGTGTGTGCACGCACATGCACACATGCCTGTGTGTGTGCATGCATGTAAAAATTAAAATTAAGATATGCTATGTTATGCAATATGTTAATTGAAAGATAAATTTGTTGTCCTGTTTTTGTTTTCAACAAATAATGAGATTCTATACATAAAATATTTTGAAAAAAATCAAGATTATATGAGTTGTTAATATGAGAAGTAAAGTTATAGCGATAATTTATTTTGTTGATTTAACATTAGTTAAACGTAAATGGGTAGTTAAACACAGTGCCAAAAAAGAAAATTACTCTATATATTTATGTTCATAATACAATACAATGTAAAATACTTTGCTAAGTTAATAAAGAAGTTATTACAGGGCCGTAACTACCACTGGAGCAGTGGGACAGTGCATAGGGGAGCATAAGGGGCCCCCAATCAAGGAAGATTTTTTTTAATATACTTTGAACGAAAGCAGAACAAGGATTTAATCAAATGCAAATCGTCTCAATATATTTAACTCTCGCTGTTTTTTCTTGTCAATCTGTTAAAACTTTTGCTGTACAAGACTAAGAGTCACTGGTGACGATAAAGTATTGAAAGGGGAGGAGAGTGTTAACTTGCTGATGGAGGCGGAGTGGGTAAGAAAATGAGCCGCGGCAGCGAGTGTGCATGACCCTGACCGCACATGATTCAACATGGCATCTGTGGTTGTCACGTCGACAGTTGATGGCCGACTCAACTTCACTTGGTTTTTTATTTATGTGCTTGCTGCTCCAACGCAACATTTTACGTTATCTGTTTGGCTCATTGACAGTTTGGAAAGTGTGAGATTGTGATTGTGTTATGTGTTTTTGTTTGAACAAACATGAAACGTACATACTTTAGTGATGCCCAAAAAAAAAGCAATAAAAGATGAGAAAATGCACAGAGGCAGCTAAAAGCTCAGTGCACTTAAGTTCTTGGCTTAGTTTTCAGTCGCAAACCCAGCCCACGAGGAACGATGACGTGACAGATAAGAAGGGATTTGAAGTTTTAAGTTTTTTATGATTATTTTTGTCTTAGGTAAGCACTCAGCATGTGATCATCATCCTCTTCTGAAGTACTGTAAAGGTTGGTAAGAACTAAACATACAAAATTTTACTCTCTCCCAAGGCAGCGCAGTTTCAGAATGTGGGAAAGGGCAAATGGTAACTTTAATGTTTGTTTTAACATGGGCAAAGAAGGTTAGAGAATCACTTATGCCAATCTAAAAAGTGAGAGTCTGGTTAATTGTAAGAAAAATAAACTGTTCTATGTTCATAAATGTTTAAATACATGCGATTGAAAGGCAATACATGTTTTGCATGTTCTATTACTGCTATGTATGGAGGATACAAATAGCATTCCGAAGATGCTTAAGAAACTGGTAGCGGCAGGGGTGGAAGGGAAAGACACGAGGCTTGAATTGGAAAACCGCCATATATTTTTTTAAGAAAAACTGCACTTTTTATAACTTTATGTAGTATTTTAATTTGCAATTATCAAAATAATATTACTCTAATTTTTTGTTTTCCTTTTCCCTCTTTTTTTTGTTCTCCCCTCAGGGTTGATGAAAATCCCAGACCAAAATTAAGAGAGAGCAGACGTAGACGATTCAGAAAGCATTTTAGAAAAAAGAAAGATTCATACAAATGATGACTCTCATGACATGGAAGGCATTCAAAAATGCAGTACGTTGTTACAAAATGCCCATGACAAAAATTCAACTCCAACTCAGCTCAACTCTTCAGATGAAGAGGGTGTGTCATTCAGTGAAAATATACAGGTATATAGGAAGCTATAGAACAGTACGATATCTTCCCTAGAATTGTTGAAGACCAAGACCCAGAGATGAAATGTAGGCTTATAGCAGCTGGCCCAAACCAACCTGATGGCAAACAAAAGGCCGATCTTTTTCAAATAGCTATTACAGTTTTACAACTAAGGCTAGATTAAAACTAAATAGAAATTGGTTATGCTACTAACAGAAACTTGATTGTGTTTACTGCCTACCATGTTGGTTGTTCCCCCAACAACAAGAAGCACATCAGAGAACTCAGACTCAAAGGTTTTCGATCACTGGAGTTTGGGAATGGAAGCATATTTCAGAACGTATAATAAGTCATGAAGGTTCCAGAATCCATTCTCATGCTTGTGTTATTTATGAACAGTGGCGCAAGCGTGGGACTATAGACAAGACAGTTGAGAGAGGGTTGAAGGATGAAAAGAGCTTCCGGCGCAAGGACGTTGAATGTAAAGGTTTCTACAGTATAAGGTTGGCCAGTTCAGCCAGTTTTATGGTTCACTTAGCAGGAGTTTGTGATTGTGCACAACCGTATATCCAATGAAATGTGTGAATCAATTTTTTTTTTTTCCAAAATTTAGATTTAGGCCTAAATAAATTTTATTTTAAAGCATTTCCCTTTTAAGTGGCAAATGTAGTTAACGTTTTTCGGTCCAGCCATCTTCGTAAAAATTATTTTTTTCAAAAATAACTTGTTTGCATATTAAGACCAAAAATTACAATTAATGTAGGGATCAGAGACCAGAGTTCAAACCCTATATACGTCAAGGTATATTTGGGCTATGATATTTGTATGTTTAATTTAAAATAATGATATCTTAGTTAAATTCTAACCTTTGACCAAAAGCCATCGTAAAAATCAACAGATGCCTCTATTTAATTATGTAAACATAAATAGTATTTCGAAACTCTAAGAAATGGATCAAACAAATATACACATTCAATGATTACAATCATTACATTACTCAGACATTATTCTTAGCAAACAAAGATGAAGAATTGAGCGAGGATCAAATACTGAGAAAGTTGCGTGGTTATTATCTATGACCAGAAATGTCTTACTCAAGGTTAAGATATATAGGTCTAGCTACTCTTTAGTTTGTGTGATCAGACATTGAAGCCAAAAAGTGTTTATATCTCTGCAAATTAGCACGCACCAAATTCAAATATTGTAGAGAAGTTTGAACCACTGTGTTTTCATTTTATGGTCTTAAGGCTAGCACAGACCATTGATCTCTATAATATACCTGGACGGACATATGTGGCTGAAATTTTCGAGCTGTCGTCTGGGGACCATTGTGTAAGAGATAAGGAAACTTTCCGATATCTCTTTCTCTCTTACGCCTATAACACTAAAATCAAGGTTTAGTAGATACCCTACTTCCAACAAGCCTATAACCTAAATTATCTTTTTAAAGTAAGACTTCTACACAAAGTATGTTATTCAAACAAATGTAATACAGTTTTTAGCTAATTTGTTTCATTATAGCTATCGAACTTTCAACATAATATTGTTTTTGAAAGCAATATACAAGATATGAGCCAACTTTTAAAAAAAAATTGTAATATAATATTTTCTACAAGCCTATTACCTAAGTGACCGTTTGAACGTGTGGCAACTACACCAAGTTTGTCATACAAACAAATGTAATCACGTTTTAAGATACCTTATTCATTATATTTTTCGAACTTTCAATATAATATAGTTTCTGAAACCAATAAACAAGCTAATAGCCAACTTAAATATAAGTGTAGTTTTGGCAGAGTGTAAAAACATGGATGTTAACTATATTATATTTAAATACATTAGAGATTGTATTCATATTTGTACAGTATTAGCTGTAAAACTGAATTATATGTCCCTTAATGTAAATGTTTCTTCAGGCAAGTGTGGTATAATACATCTTTATTTTCAAACATTAAAATTTTATTCATCATAGATATGTTTTCGCATAAGAGCATTGAAAGAAACTGTTAAATTTATCCCGTCTCAATGAAGCAGACGATAAACTTGAGCGTCACGCTTTGGTCCTTGGCAATACGTGTGTTTATGTCTATCCAGTATAATATAGAGATCACTGGCACATACATTCCTACTTATCCATCGTGTTACTTGTACAGCTGTAAGTTGTAATGCAAGACGACAAGTGGGTGTATGGTTTAATCGACCAATTATCTTATCGTATAGAGTCAATTGTTTGGAATGAACATAATCAGTACATAGTTGATTTTTCCGTGAGCAATCCAACTTGCAGGCAAGTAAAAAGGACTGTAAAGGTGTATTTCAGATTTGAATTAAGTCGTATAGTAGAAAATGAACGTCCTCAGGGTAACCCTTAACTCAGCACCACAAAAATTTTGAAAAAAATATTTTCCTTGTTTATTGGTTTAGAAAGAGCATTTTAAACACATTATTATTATTTTTCCCAAAAATAAAATAACAATGGGTATGTATCTTATTGTATACACTGCCAGCCAATCAGAGTCTTTACACGACAATCAAATACATAGTCGCAAAATGTGGGGGAGGGGGGGGGGTGCTTAGTGGGGTTCTTAGCACCTCCAATATTTCAGCCTTTTTAAAACATTCATATTACGGCGCTAGCTCCATCTCGGATATAGGGTTGCGCTGTGAATAGTGTTTTCTAGCGTAGAAAATGGCAGGCGCAGCCGGGGACGTGGAAGTTGGCCTAAAAGGCATTTGGCATAAAAGTGAAACCAAAAGTCATTTGGCCTAAAAGTCGTTTGGCCTAAAGGCATTTGGCCTAAAGGCATTTGGCCTAAAGGCATTTGGCCTAAAGGCATTTGGCCTAAAGGCATTTGGCCTAAAAAGCATTTGGCCTAAAGGCAGTTGGCTTAAAGTCATTTGGCCTAAAATGTAAATTTAAAACCTTAGGTTATCTTCGGAAAGTAAATAGTACTGTTAGTTGTTTCATCTAAATATAGATAGCACAACTGATGCAAGGTAGTTACAATATTTCTAAAAACATTGACAATATCCTACATACAACTAGATCAGTAGTTCACAAAACAATATATCACCTTTTTTAAATATAGATTTCTGATATTATTTCCTTGTTAATATATCTCACGGTCATAAAGTTAACGAATAACAATAAGAAAACCCCATTCTCAAAACCGTTTACGCGCGGTAAAATTATATTCGTACATTCAAATTATGGGGACTTTTGACAACTTATTCCGAAAGGCAAAATGAAAGTGGAAACCAATATTGAACCCACCCACTTTATATTTGTGTGAAGTGAAGCCCGATTTTCGTTTAGAGTTACTGAAATATATATGAAAATTTTTTTAAATCTATTGTATTAATAATTAATATATATAATAGTGACGCATTAAATAAATTTCACCAGTAAATATTACAATGGTCATATATATATATATATATATATATATAAACTTAAATTATGGTTTTGACTAGATCCTTAACTATATTATTATTGTTAGAATTACTATAACTATTATTATATTAAATTAGTACAGTTATTTTTTTCAAACAATGTAACTATTTTTATTACGGTGATATTATTAACATCATGGGCTATGTTTGTTAACACAATAAGTCCCATCTTTAAAAACTATATACTAATTTCCCTCCTAGTAATTAGCAAAGCATTCTCAGGATTTATTTCAACTATTACTCAATTATATATATATATATAACTAATACTCTTTTATATATATATATATATATATATATA
This sequence comes from Timema cristinae, assembly GCA_039000515.1. Classification (NCBI taxonomy): domain Eukaryota; kingdom Metazoa; phylum Arthropoda; class Insecta; order Phasmatodea; family Timematidae; genus Timema; species Timema cristinae. The sequence continues at coordinate 113,356 of JBCFYV010003876.1, forward strand.
TATATATATATATATATATATATATAAGAGCAATAAAACCCGTTGTGCAAAAAATACTAACAATTTTATGGAATTGTCGTTGGTCTTTTTTAAGTTTTCATAAAACGTAAAAATACAAAATGTGGAAGCGTTTACAGGATAACTTCCCAGGGCAAGAAAAACGTACGATGTAAGCAAGTGGACCTCTGAAAAGCCGATGGCTGCAGCAGAGGCCAGAGGGATAAATCTGACGAGCTTTGGTTAGTAAAAAATATCTCGCCGCTAGGATCGCTTGTGTTCTCCAACACCAAAAAGTGACACTCTTATAGCCTAGAGGCAAACAGACGTGACTCAAGTTGGCCCGCCACATTGCTGAGGAAAAAACTTTTTTGCCTAATCATTTGTGCTCTATTTGTGCTCATATGTGCCCGGACATGAACGTTAGTGCTGTGAATCTAGGGGGGACGCGGCAGTTGGCCTAAAAGGCATTTGGCCTAAAGGCATTTGGCCTAAAAATGAAACCAAAAGTCATTTGGCCTAAAAGGCATTTGGCCTAAAAGGAGTTTGGCCTAAAGGCGTTTGGCCTAAAGGCATTTGGCCTAAAGGCATTTGGCCTAAAAGGCATTTGGCCTAAAGGCAGTTGGCCTAAAAGGCATTTGGCCTAAAAGGCAGTTGGCCTAAAGTCATTTGGCCTAAAATGTAAATTAAAAACCTTCGGTTATCTTCGGAAAGTAAAAGGTAGAGTTAGTTGTTTCATCTGAATATAGATAGCACAACTGATGCAAGGTAGTTACAATATTTCTAAAAACATTGACAATATCCTACATACAACTAGATCAGTAATTCACAAAACACTATATCACCTTTTTTATATATAGATTTCCGATATTATTTCCTTGTTAATATATCTCACGGTCATAAAGTTAACGAAAAACAATAAGAAAATCCCATTCTCAGCATCGTTTACGCTCGGTAAAATTATATGCGTACATTCAAATTAGGGGGACTTTTGACAACTTATTCCGAAAGGCAAAATGAAAGTGGAAACCAATATTCAACCCACCCACTTTAAATTTGTCGGAAGTGACGCCCGATTTTCGTTTAGCGCTACTGAGATATATATGAACATATTTTTTTTTTATCTATTGTATTAATAATTAATATATAAATAATAGTGATGCATTAAATAAATTTTGCCAGTAAATATTACAATGGTCATATATATATATATATATATATATATATAAACTTAAATTATGGTTTTGACTAGATCCTTAACTCTATTATTATTATTGTTAGAATTATTATAACTATTATTATATAAAATTAGTACGGTTATTTTTTTTCAAACAGTGTAACTATTTTTATTACGGTGATATTATTAACAACATGGGCTATGTTAACACAATAGGTCCTTTGTTTAAAAACTATATACTAATTTCCCTCCTAGTAATTTGCAAAGCATTCTCAGGAATTATTTCAACTTGTGAAAAAAATACAAAAGATTTTATGGAATTGTCGTTGGTCTTTTTTAAGTCTTCATAAAACGTAAAAATACAAAATGTGGTAGCCTTTACAGGATGATAACTTCCTAGGGCAAGAAAAACGTACGATGTAAGCAAGTGGACCTCCAAAATGCCAATGGCTGCAGCAGTGGCCAGAGGGATAAATCTGACGAATTTGGTTGGTAAAAATATCTCACCGCTAGGATCGCTTGTGTTCTCCCATTCCAAAAAGTGACACTCTTATAGCCTAGATGCAAAGAGACGTGACTCAAGTTGGCCCACCACATTGCCGAAAAAAATCTTTTTTTGTCTAATCGTTTGTGCTCTATTTATGTTCATATGTGCCCGAACATGAATATTTGGGCTGTTAAACTGGCCATTTTAGAAAATATTTAATGTGGTGGGCCAACTTGAGCTCAAGCTAGCCCGCCACATATTGAAAAACACAACATAACCAAATTTATTTAAGTCAATCCATTGTGTTCCATTTGTGCTCATATGTGCCCGAAAATGAACATTTGTGCTTTAAAATTAGAAAATCTAGATAACAATTAATGTGGCGGGCTAACTTGAGTCTTCCCTAAACCATAACCTGTAGAAAAATTGAGTTCAAGCTGGCCCGCCCCATTTTGAGATATCAATGTAACAAAATTCTGTTTTCACCACTCGTTTTTATTTCGTTTGTGCTCATATGTGCCCAAAAATGAACGTTAGTGCTGTGAAACTAGGCCTTTTAGATAACATTTAATGACGGCAATCCAACTACAGTTCAAGCTAGCCCGCCACATATTGAAAACAAAAACATAGCAAAATTCGGTTTTCGCCATTATTTTGTGCTTTGTTTGTGCTCATATGTACCCGAAAATAAACATTTATGCTCTAAAATTAGAAAATCTAGAAAAGAGTTAATGTGGTGGACTAGCTTGAGCTCTAGTTGGATCGCCTTCATTAAATGTTATCTAAAAAGCTTAATTTCACAGCACTATAGTTCATGTTCGGGCACATATGACCACAAACGAAATAAAAACGAATGGTGAAAACATAATTTTGTTACATTGATATCTCAAAATGTGGCTAGCCAACTTGTACTCTATTTTTCTACAGGTTATGATATAGGAAAGGCTCAACTTGGCCCGCCACATTAAATGTTATATAGCATCCCTAATTTTAGACCACAAATGTTTATTTTCGGACACATCTGAGCACAAACAAAGCACAAAATAATGGCGAAAAAAAAAAGTTGTTATGTTTTGTTTTCAATATGTGGCGGGCTATCTTGAGCTCTAGCTGGATCGCCTTCAATAAATGTTATAAAAAGGGCCCCTAGGTTTAGGGGAAAAAAGGGTTCATGTTGGGGCCAAAAATAAAAAGGAAAAAAACGAAATAAAAATGAGGTGAAAAAGAAAATTTGGGGTTTTCTTTGGGGGGTTTATTTTTTAAAATGGGGGGGGCCCAAAACTTAATTTTTTCGGGGTTTTTGGGGGTTTTGGAAAAAGGCCAATTTTTCTTTCCCCCCGCCACTAAAAGGGGGTTATAACCTTTTGCCTTTGGGTTAAATTTTTTTTAGGGGGGATTTCGGGCAAAAATAATTTTTTGGGGAAAAGGGGTGATTTTTTTTTAAAACACTAATTGGAAAAATTTTGGTTTTATGGAAAGGGGGAAATTGGGACCGGGGGGCAAGTTTCCAGTTGGGGGTTTTTGGGGGAAAAAGGGGGTTGGTTTGCCCTTTTCCAAAAATTTTGGGGTTTTAAGGGTTGTTGTAAGTTGGGGGGAAAAATTCCATTTATGGCGGTCTTTAAAAAACCGGGACATTTTGGAGGGGAAAAAGAATAAATTTTTGGTGTTTGGGTTGTTTTTTTTTATGGGGGGGTGGGTGGGGGGGGGGCCCCTTAATTAATTTGGGGGAAAAAAAAGGGGGGGGAAATTTTCCCCAAAGAAGGCAATAGGGGGGCCCCGGGGGTTCGCTTTTTGGTAAAAAATTTTGATAGGGAATCATATTTTTTTAAATAAAAAATTATTATTTTTTTTTTTCGGTGGGGGGGGAAAAAAAATTACGGGAAAATTAAAGGGGAAGGGGGGGGTTTAGGGGTTTTGGGGATAAGGAAGGGAGAAAAAGTTTATTTTGGGGGGGTTAAAGGGGGGTGGGTAATTTTGGAAAAGCCCAATTAAAATTTTTTGGGGCATTTAGAAAAGGGTTGGTTAAAAAATTTTAATTTTTGGATGGGGAAAAAATTTTGTTAAGGGAAGGGGGGGGGTTTAAAAAATTTATTTAAATTTGGGGGGGGTTTGGGGTTTTGGGGGGGGGAAGGGGGGTTTTAGGTGGAGATTAAAAGGTGGGGTTTGTTTTTTTTGGGGTTTTGGGTGGGGGTGTGGGGGGGTTTGGGGGGGGTTTTAGTTGGGGGGGTGTGGGGGGATAAAGGGGGGTTTTTGTTTTGGGGGTTTTTTTTTTTTATTTTTAAAAGGGATAAAAAGGGGGGGGGGAAAATGGTTTAAAAGGGGGTTTTGAGGGGTTTGGGGGAAGTTTGGGGGGAAAAATTTAATAAATTATTTTAGGGGGGATTTTGGGGAAAAAATTTTAAAAAAGGTGTTTTTAAATTAAAAAACAGGGGGGGGTTTTTTGGGAACTTTTTTAATATTAAAAATAAAAAAGGGTATTTGAGGGGGGGGGGGGAAAAATTGGGTTCTTGTCATCATTTAAATTTAAAGTATTTTTGGGGGGAATTTTATTTTCATTTTTTTTTTAAAACTTTTAAAAATTTTTTTTCATTATGAACTTTTAATTTGGGAAATTTTTTCCCTTTAAAAGGGCTCAAAAATTTTATTTTTAAATTTTTTGGGAAAATTTTTTTAAATTTTTGGTTAATTTTAAATTTAGTACCTTTTAATTAAAAAAAATTAATAGAGGTTTGTTTTTTTTTTTTAGGGGAAAAAAAGGGGTTTAAAAGGGGGTTAATAAAACCTTTTTAAATTTTATCTTATTTTAAAATTAAATTTTAATATATAAAAATAAAAACCCTCAAAAACCCCGTTTATTAAACCCCCAGTGGCCCCCACCCCAATGGGGGGGGAATACGGGACCTTATTCCTTCCCCAAAAAATTTTTAATACCAAACATTAAACTTTTAACTTTAAAAAATTTTTGGGAACGGTTTTTTCCCCCCCCTTTTTCACATCCTTTTGGGGGGGGGTTTGGTTTAAAAAAACCCTTTTTTTTTATCAAAACCAAAATTTAAAAAGTGCCCATTAAAAATTTTTCATTTGTTTTTTAAACCCCATAAAAACTTCCTTACATGTATACAAAAAAGGGATTTTAAAAATTTGCCCCACTGTAAGCAAGATTCATTTTAAAATTTTGGGGGTTTATTTTTAAAAAAAAATTTTATGGGTATTAAACCCCGAACCTCGTTTTTTTAAAATTCTTCAAGAATCACTCCGCCCCCCCCAAATTTTTTTGGGGGGGTTAAATTTTAATAAAAATTTTCGAACTGAAAAGGGGTAAAAGCGTGACAAACTCATTATCAATATTGCCCGGGGGGGCTCACATTTTTAGACCAAGGGGAAACCTTTTTTGGTAGGGGGAAAAAAAAAAAATCCGAACTCTCAAAAAAATTTTTTACACTAGTATAAAAATTTTTTAAAAAATATTTTTTAAATCTCACAAGTTTTTTAAAAAATTTTAATCTTGAATAAAAAATTAAAAAGGGGAAAAAACACTTCACCCCACCTCCGCGCACAAAAAAACAAGTTTTTTTTTGAGGCGATGACTTATGAGACCATTTTTTTTCCCCAGCTTTAAAAAACAACGTACCATTTTTTTTTGTGTACAGGGTTAATTTTTTTATCACAAAATTATAAATTTAAAATTTTGTAAAAAAAAATAAACCGTACTAAATGTTTTTCAATACACATCCGACACTTTTCAAATTTTTGGTAGCGTGTTTGCATACTGAGCTAAGGCCCGGGGTTTTTCGTTCCCCCGGAAGGCCCAAAAAAAACGTAATTGGTTGACAGTTTTTTCCCCCCTTTCCCCAAAAGGTTAAAATTTAACTGTCAGGGCGGTTTTTGTTTTGTTCGGGGATTTAAAATTAGTTTGTCAGACTAAGGGGAAAAAACCCCTACTTTTTTACGGTGTGTCTGTCTTTTGTTTTATATCGGGGCCCCACTCATTGACCCGGGGGAAAGGGGGAAAGGGGGAAGGGTTGATAGGGGGGGTTATTTCCATTTTTTTCTCCCCCCTCCCCCCATAAAAAATTGCCTTCCTCCAGTTTTTTAAACTTCCCTATGATATACTTGTTTTTTGAAGCTGAAAGAGGTTTTTGCAAAAAACTCAAAAAGTTCTATAACTATTAAATTTAAAAATTTTTTAAGGGTCACCCCAACTAGCTTTATGGCTTTCCCTTTTTTAAAAATTTTTTCCACGGGTTTTGGAGTAATTTTCCCCTAAAAACCCTTAAAATTTTTTTTTTTTTACAATCCCCCTCGCCCCCCCCCCACTAATAAAGTTTTTTGATAACCATACAATAGTATTTTTTTTTCATTTGAAAACTCCCCTTTTTGAGGGTACACATACCCCCAATTTCCCCTAATAACCCCAAAATTAAGGAAGGTAAAAATTTTGGATTAATGCCCCTCATTTCATTTTTTTGGGGGGGGAAACCTTTTTAAGGGAAAAACCCCCTTGTTACACCCGGGGGGATTTGAACTTCAATTTAAAAGAGTACAATTTTTTCCAATAAGGGGGGGGGGTGGAAAGGGGAAAAGGACACACATATTATCTAAACTTTGAGGGGGGCTTAAAATTATTATTACCAATTAAAATAAAAAAAAAAAAATTTAGTGTTCGGGGCGGGGGGAAACCCCCCGTTTCCCCCCAAACGGGTCAAAACACCCCACCCCTTGTTTGAGGGACCTTTTTTATCCCATTTTTTTACCTTTTTTTCCCCCCCCCCCCTGACCTCTTTCCTCTGTTGGGGTTGCAAAAAATACCCTCCTTCCCCCCCAAAAATTTTCCCCCCCCTTTCCACATCCCCCCCCCCCCTCCCCCCCCCAAACCCCGGGGAACACTTGGGGTTCTTGAGGATTGTTAATAGATTTTGGGGGTCTTTCCCCCCCAAAAAGGGTTTTTCCGGGGGGCCCCAGTATGTCGGGTAGACAAACAAGAATAGATATTGGGTCATTGCCCCGGCAACGGGGGTTTTTCCCGGGCGCGTTTGCGGAGGGGGGCAAAAAGCTTGGAAAATGGCTGACAAGCCAAAAAATGAACTTCGGCTCTTCTGTAAAAAAGGCCTGCCCGGAAAACAAGCACATGAACCTTGGGGCTATGGTGTTTTTTGGTAGAGTGGGAATTTGGGGTTCCAAAGGGCCCCCCTCCCCCTTCCCCCAAAACCCGCCCCATTTTTTTGTGCCCCACTTTCCCCCTGTTGGGTTTTCTATAATACCCCCCTTCCCCCCCCCCAATTTTGACCTGTTTCCACACCCCCCTCCCAAAATTGGTTCCTCTGTCACAAGGCTCACCCCTTTCCCCCCCCAACCCCTTTGGGCCCTAATGTGGCCCCAAAAAAGACAAAAATGGGGTTTTGGGGTCTTTTCCCCGGGCCCTCGGTTTTCCCTTTTTCCAAAAATGTCGGCCCAGAATAGATATCGAGGTCATTCCCGGGGGAACGGGGGTTTTTTCCCCGGCGCCGAAGGGGGCGACAAGACAAAAAAGATTTTTAAAATCATTGCCCCGGGCAAGGGGGGGTTTTTCCCCGGCCCCTCAGCTTGAGGCTAAAAAGAAAGAAAAATTTGGGGCCCCAAAAAACCTTGGGGGTTTTCCCCCGACAAAAACATTGCGTGCTTTTCGCAATTCGCCGGGGTTTGGGGGGAGATGAACAAGTTGGGCAAAATAAAATTGACTGGGCCCCGCGGGGTTCCGGGGGCCAGGTTGTGGGGAAAAACAAAAAATTTTAGAGAAAATAGATAGGGGGCATTGCCCCCCCCGGAAAGTGGGTTTTCCCTGGGCAGGGTTGGCGGGCAGCAAGCCCATTTTGAGAAAGAATAGATATTGACCCTGCAATCGGGTTGTCGGGGCAGACAAACAAGTTGGACTCGTAAATTTAAAAACAGATGTTACAAATAAATATTTATTTATTAAAATCACAATTTAATACTTTTTTTTACAGGAATGGGGCATATATTCGTTTCATATTTTTTTCACAGTGTCTTTAATGCGTTATTTTAAAATTTTTTTTTATTCACAATCCAACTGTAATAGTCCAAACCATGACTTGACGTGTTTTAAAGCACGATAAGATCCAGGTTTTTGTGTGGCGTTTCCCCGTAGGTTGTTCAAAGGTCGATGAAAATCCTCGATTTCTTTGCGGCGCATACATCCACGAGGAGTGTTTGATCAAATTGTTGAATAAGGGGGCGACGGGTGTCGACCAATGCCGTCGGTCCCCGGCGGCCGTCGTTAAAGGTCCCACACCTAAACAAAGACGCACCCTAGGTGCTAGATAGGCGACCCGTTTGTTTCCGGCGTCTTGTTTCTCGTTGATGACATCAAACGGTCACCGAAAACATACTCTCAGGAGATTTCGTATTATCAAACTAATCTTCTGAGGAGGTTGCGTGTTGGTGAAAAACTTTGATTACCGACTTGTAGGTGCTCAGTTTCTTGCCTTCTGTACGGTTTAAACAGGGCCCGTTTGTTCCCTCCACTTTTTCTATTGGACATAGGGGCTAAAGTTGTTCTTGAATAAATCCCAAAACGATTACCCCGTTTGGGCGGCGACTCCCATCCAGCGGGAACAATGTTTTTGGGAAAATATGGTGACGGCCGTGGTTTCGCAGGCTTTGCTTTGATACCGCAAACGTCTTGACCTTCCTGATGTCAGTGGTTTTGGCCGGCCCCCACCGTCGGGACCCCTTTTTTAAGGCGCACGCCGTCTGGAAACGGGCCTCTTGAAGGGCGACATCCCCTACATTCTTGAAAAATTTATTGAAATCCACCACCTTGCGTCGTTTGTGTATATTGGGTGGGCGGAATAGGTTTTGGAAAGTTTTCAGCGGAAGTTCTGGGCGCGTAAGAAGGTACATGAGCGTAGTGGCCGAAAGTCTGAAGCGATGCTTTGAAGTTGTAAGTTTTAAAATGGGACGTGCGAAAAGTTTTTTTGCTTTTAAATCCCCAGATGTGATTTTATACGCGGTGGAAACCCATAACTGTCAAATTATTTCCCCACGCCGTTTCCTTGTCGATAAAGATGGCGACCCAATGCGTCCCAGGTTTGGTGTGCGGATGGGTGTTGAGGACTAGAGCGGGGTCGAGCTATTCTTGCGGGTAGTTGATCACAGGGAAAACACCCGAACCGACAGAACAAACCACGGACTTTTTTCACGCACGTTCTTATGGTGTGGTGTCCATCTTCAATCATCCATCCGAATCCCCGGGACAAATAAGGCAGAGCAAAATTCCATACAGAACTATGTCCCCATGCACATGGTGGGGAACCCAATTTAAGTGTTTTCATTGCGAACAACCTCTTCGTACGATCAAAGATGGGTGTAACGTGTATTTGACTAGAAACTTTTTCTTTTCTGCCCCTTGACGTAGACGGTTTTTTTGCACGGCTGGGGCACGGGAGATGGGGATTTCGAGCAGGCGTAATCCACATCACCGTAAACCCAGGTGATACCGTGCAGATTGTTGATATATAGTCCTTTCTTTCGGGCTTTGGGGGGAAAGTTCTTCGATAGCTTGGAGGGGTTTTCACCCAATTTGAAGTAATTGCCGCATACAGATAAAACACCATTTCCTTTACGATAAACTCGTTGTTGTCTGATGAAGCTCTGAAAATCCACAATGGGAGTCCATACTTAAATGAAGGGGGTAAGGGGGGGGGGAAACCTTTAATTAACTTCCATAATGGTCACAACGTTTCTGTCCTTGTCAATGGTGAGTGTTGGCAAACTCCCCGTACACATACAGTTGACGGTTTCGGTGAGGCTCGGGTGAAAACTCACTTCGATGCTCAGGGGAACCGTTTCTCGTCAAATTCAAATGTGATGTCATGTGGGCGGACAGATTGGTGTGAGATCGAAAAACCATGAATTTATATCCCTTGGGGAAAGGTTCTCGGGTGATTTTCGCTACCCTCGTTCATGAAATGGATACCCGTTCCAGAAAACAGCGTGTGTAGGACATGACAAGTGTCCCCTTTGAAAAATGGGCTGTAACGGTTTCGACGGTATTGTTCCCCTCCACGTACTTTAGAAAGGTTCTGCAAGGTTTGAAAGTTTGAACGGGTTCTTGGGGGGTCTCCGTGTAACGCTGCGTTTGACACAAATCCCACGATGCACCCGTTTTGGGTAAAGGCCGGTGAATATTGTCCAACGTTTCCCTTGCACCCCGTAGGAAATGAGTGTTTTTACTTCCCAGGGTGATGGGATACTTTGCGGGGAAATGACATTTAATTTTGGCGTGTGCCAAAAATATAAGGTCTACTTTGAAAGCCTCACTAGTAGGGCCCGGCTTCAACGATGGGAACCTTAAAGTGAGGGAGTTAGGGACCGCCATAAGATTAAACCCGTCTCTGGAACGGCCAAACGGATCGGAGTTCGGCGCCGTTCAAAAGGTATTTCTCTGTTAAACCGTCACCGTGTAGATACCCCAAAAGATCCACCTTCTTACTTTTTGTGGGTTTAGACTGCCGACGGGCCTCAAACCCTTGTTTTGGCGTTACCTCCTCAAAGATTCCGGGGTGTCTGCGAACCACAGACAGCAAGTCAAATCCTTTTTTTTTTTGGGTTGCTGTTTTTAATTGGCAGCGTTCCCCAATGTACCTCTAAGGCAACGTGTTGCTGGGCGGTGATACTAGTTTTTTGGTTTAAAAACACGTCCACCTGCGTGAATAGAGAATGCAGCCAATTGTTTGACGGGAGCGATCGATCCACCTCTGTGAAGCGCCACCATCGGGTTTCATGATGGCCCGCCCGGAGATAGAGCAATAGTCTGTGAAAGATAGATATAGAACTCGCCTTGTCCGGTAACGGTAAATTCGATGGGTGAATCATCGGTGAGGAAGAGACAGGTTTGTACTGGAGCCATTGCCCGCTTCAAGACTGGTTTGAGTGGGTGGCACGGAAAAGAGATCGAGTTCACTGCTGGCACCACTCGCAGGATCTTGGGTGTAGAAACGACATTTTAACTGAAATATCTTTAGCTTCTTCTTGATCTTTTTACGTCGGGTTGACGACCTTAGAATGACGTCGTTGCTTCTTACGACGCCCTTTATGCCTGAGCCGGTCATCAGCGTGTTGATCTTCTGTTTAGCCTTGCTGTTTTCAAGTTTGTTCCGCCTCGCCGACACGTTTGCCGTAGGGCCTCTTTGAAAGGACCCCCTTGATTGGCAACGTCGGAAAGCACGTCGATACCCGTATTAAGCGCCTGTTTTCCGATGGCTTTAGCGCCACTTCTCAGCAACGGTACGACGCTTTTGAAAAGACCACTGAAAAAATTTCCTATCCCATGCCCTCTTTGATAGGGAACAACCGTGGTAGATCGAAGATATTCCTGTTACAGCCTGGTTGAGGTAGTATCTTTGATAGGGACAGTTCATGTTGAGCAGCGTCGAAAATGAAGTTTCACGCACACTTTTCCAAACTCGATGGTACAGGTTCACCCTGTTTCGGTTCTTATATTGATTTCCAACCTTTCAATTTTCCCCTTCTCAGCACCGGCATGTAGTGCAAACGGGTCGTAGCTAACTGTCTTATGTATGCCGTAGAGATAGTTTACGTTGTTGATAACCGACGATACGTAACAGGGTGCCACAATGTCACCCACGGGCTGAGGCTCGACGATATCCGTGTATATGTACATTTGCGAGGGAAGGCCTAGTAGAATGTTGGCGGCGTAACGGAGACTTTGGTACTTTTATCAGATTAGTCTTTGGATCGAAACCGAGCTGCAGACTTAGTTGGCTTGATAAGTCAAAAGCTGTATATTTGGTGAAGAAGAGATAACTTCCACTTTTTTGTTGGGGTTTGTGTACTTGAATACAACTCCGGAATCCCCTTTAAAAGCCTCTACCTTCGTTTAGAGCCTTGATCAATTCGTGGATAGTGCTGTAGTTTCCAGCAGGGATATGATCCTTGAATATTTGTTCCACGCAGTTAGCGTCCACCCAGTTGTACCATACAATATTTTGACCCTCGGGTACGGTGGTGAAAGAACAGGGATATTGAAATTCAGCCAGAGCGACTTCCCACCGCCCTTCGAGTGTAAGACGGTAAGGAAGTTGCGTGGTGAAATTCGTGAGGGTATTTTTCGGAAATATGCCATAGAGCTGTCGCTCGGCAAAGTGATGTAAAATTGGTTCTTCATGGTAGTACGCTGACGTAATGGCGGGAATCCAGGAATTAAACTGGCGGGTAACCTTTCCACTGCACGTAACACTTTCTTTCTGGCGCCTTTACTCTTGACACGTAGTATTTTATCAACTTTAAAAGTTTCAGGGAGACGTACGCGTTGCAACTCAGGTTCGTAAAACGTCCCCTCCACTTCTTCGCCGTCAAGATCTGTGAGTCTGTAGACGACAGGTTGTCTCAACACGACACTACTGACTTTGAAAATCTCTTCGCTCAATTGCTTTCGTAGCCCTTTTCAAACAGCATTTTGGATTTGCTAATACGCACCGTGTCACCGACTTTTATTTTTAGGCTTCGAGCTTGGACGCCTTTTGCCGTACAGATTTATCTCTGACTTGAAGCACGTTAGTTTCTGAAACGTCGGCGGGCGCCATATTGATACTGGAATGCTTGGACCCGTTGTAAGCGTCGACTAGAACTTGGAGGACGTCCCACATACCGATACGTGTTATTTTTGGTAAAGTAGCGCCACATGCGTCTTTCAGAGTTCTATTGAACCGTTCCACGATGCTTGCCTTCACGTCTGGATTATGAGTGGTGTAGTAATGCACGCCTTCTTGCTTGAGAAATTTCCGGACTAGACGTGCCGTGAACTCTGTCCCCTTGTCCGTCTGTATACTTAGAGGTTTACGGCCGCTTTGCTTGAAAATGTCCCGAAAGGCGTCTCTCACGACGCTCCCGTCTTGCACGGAAGCGTCCTCGCCCAGGCCATCTTACTAAACACGTCGATGACGGTGAGCAAGTACACTGCACCGTCGTTGTATTTTCTGAGACTTCTCATATCGTTGAGATCGGCTTGCCAGAGATCGTCAATGTTTGACACCACGTACTTGTTGCGTGGAAATTTTTTTACCACAGGTTTGTGTATGGTATAAGCGTCCTGCGCACGAAGCCATTCTCGTACTTTTTCGGGATCTTTTTTGGACGCCTTTATGACGACGCCGCCCCTGCAAACCCTGCAGGATGAGAAGGGTCGTAGTAGTTTGTCGGCTAGACGTTCCATTAAGCTCTGAACGGCAGCCACCGGTTTTCGTCCACTCTCTTCAGTTTCTTCTTCTTTGGGCGTTGCGGTGGTCTAAGTGGTTGTGGTACGGGCGTCGGATCTCTAATGGGCGCCAAACGTTTCGGGTTCACAATAAATTCTTTCGTAACGTTTATATTTTGAAGCGCCGTGAGAAACTCTCGCCACCCTGACGGTTCGCTGTGTCTTCTTGCTCTGACCAGATCGTTGACTAAATCCACAATATTGGATCCACGAAGAGGCGTATCTTGATACTCACTTCTCCGTTTGAGTCCCAAGAGATGCCGCCTCGGGGACTTAATATGTTCTAGTAAAAGTTCAGCTTTTTTACGTGCCTGTGCTGGTACAGTATTAAGTACAGTTGGGATGGGAAGTACAGTCACTTCAGGGGTGGTGGTGGTGGTGGTGGTTTCAGATGGCGGTGGGTGTTGACTAAAGCGTAGATAGCGCTGTAGCACTTGTTGGTATAAAGTCCATTTAGACTTGTCGTCAAGTTTTGAAGCGAGGATTTTTTCCATTTCCTTGTCCAACTCGGAGACCACTAGATTTGTTGCCGAAGCCGTTTGTTGGTGGTGTTGCTCGTAACGGTGTAATGTTTCCGGGGACACCAATATCATCTTTTTCGTGTGTTCCATTATTTACTTGTTGAATAAGGAACCGAGGACCCCGCTGATTAGAGGGGCTAAAAGTAAGGGCAAGAACGCTCCTCCTTTCTGAACGAGTAGTCGTCTCTTCATCTTCCAGCACTCTCCTCGTTTGACCAGCTTGCGCAACACCTGCTTGTGAGCACGTAACTTTGTCTTCTGCGCATTTTTCAGCGGTACCCGTCCTTTTAAAGTGTTGTAGGCACACTCGCAAACAGAGTCAACCAGTTTCTTGTCGGCCGTTTTCATCAAGGCGACACGTTGCTTCGGGTTCATGCGATACATCGCACGTAGCAGAGGTGCCTGCTTCAGCACTTTGGGACTCATGGTTATGAAATGATCTGTAAGCGGGAAGTGTCGGTGTTTTTATAGCTTTTGCGCGGTAGATACACGCAGCAACCGACATTTGTGCGGGTTCTATATCTGAACCATTCTGGTGTACCTTGTTTGAAATCTAGCAATATATAGCCGTGAGGCGTACTTGTAGCATCGGTGTAAGCCTCTTGTAAAAACACGGGGATTTTAAGGACAGACTTGTCGTGCAAAGTGTTGAATCTGAGCTTTATCCCGGGGATTTTTAAAAAGCACGATATAATGTGCGTTTAAGGAAATGTCTCTTTGGCCCTTGCCCTGATGGAATATATTTTGTGTAAGGTACATGACGCTAATATTTTGATGGTGGCATCCTTTGGTGAAAAGATCGACGACCACTTCATTGGCTTCACGCATCAGGTCGTCCAGGATAATCAGCTGTGGAGAGTCATTACAGACGTCATCCATTTCCGGTAAACCTTACAGAATATGACGTGGGGACTTGTCCCGTCTTGTTCGAATCCGGTTGCCATAAAGCATAATACCATGTGATTTTATCAAATTTAACGTCACACATTGTGTCCAAGTGACGGATAAAGTCTGCTACAAAATGTGACTTTCCACAGCCGGACGGGCCGCTTATGATGGCCGAAAATGGATGTTTCAACTTGTCCATAATGTTTGAGACTGAGCTTATAAGCTATATGAGCTTGTATTTATAGGATAGGAGGGAGGTGCGGGTGTAGACGTAAAACACAAACATAACAATTTTTACAATATTTATTTACAATCAGGAAAAAAGTATACCAACAGTGTAAAGTATACTGTGAATATTTACAATATATAATTGTTAGTATAAACATAGCTGGTTTTGTTTACACACAGTGAAAAGTATACTGTGAATATTTACAATATAGGGAGAATAGTGGCCTCGGTACTAAAAGAAAATAAATATATATGTGAATAGATTTAAAATAAAAATATATACAATCAGTCTATCATATTTGACTGAAAAAAATATATACAAACAATGTATTAGATTTAAAATAAAAATATATACAATCAGTTTATCAGAAAAAAAATATATATACAAACAATGTATTAGATTTAAAATAAATATATATATACAAACATTTGGCTAGAATTAAAATATATACAAGCAACTAATTGACTAGAAAAAAAATCAGGTAGGCAGAGGACTGTACTGGCAAATAAAAAAATATAAAAAAAGTAATCCGGGTGCATAAAAAATATAAAAAAATATGCTTGTTTTCATGCAGAAAAAAATATGAAAAAAAATCTCAAATCTTTGAAAAATGGTATGTCAGTGGAACTGTCCAGAGTGAAAGAAAAAAAAGATGATTATTCAGCCCGTCTAAATGATCACCTTTTATTCGTGGCGAGCGCGTTTACAAGGACTCTGATACCCAAACGGCAACGTATTAAAATCATCTTATATCCGGCGTTTGGTGTACACGGGCCGGTAGACTTTAGTCTGCGAAACGGTACATACAGTCGCAAGACCTTTTCTTACAATTTTGTGCGGTATCTGTATGTATCTTTGCGCAGCCTGTTCGGTGACCATCGCTTTCAAAACTTCAAAATTAACATCGTTCCGGTTGCCATAGTTTATGGTGATCCCGCGAACCTTGCACACCGTTTTTGTTTTGGCAGGATCGCCGCCAACACAAACTCGGTAAGCGTAATTTTTGGGACCGCCAGATACAAAGGCGCTAATGTAGCTTCCCGGACCGTAATCCTGAAGTTCATCGGTGAGGTCACCTAAAAAGTCTCCGGTCGGTGGACTCCAATCGCCGGGGCGTTCAGTGAATAGAACGCTATCTGTATCATGATATAAAACGCGGTCCCCCAATTGTTCAAGGATGCTGTATAAGTGCAACCTAGCCATAGCAGTCGTGTAGCACGCCACCGCCACACTCGTGTTAGGGTTAGGGCGCAACGCGTCACGCGCATCCTTGTAATTGAGGAACATAACCTCATCATTTACATCAATGATGCTGTCCACGGTGATGTACGGATCCGTCAGGTACTTGTGGACGCCCTGATAGTCGTTGACAACGGCTACGTGTGGTAAATCGGGTCTTTGCCCAAACTTTCCCCATAGTGAATTTAAAAAAAGTTTAGCCAGAGTGCGGAGACCAGGGTTTTTACAAACAGAGCCGAAATCTAGTTTTACCCTTAACTTTCCTCATAATTTTGAATGTAAGCCAACTTTTCCTCTTGTGAGGTACACCACTCTGGCCATCCACTGGCTTCTTGTTTAATTTTCAAAAAAGTATCAATGTACCCGTGAAACAACCCTCCAGAACGCGTCTGACGGTCATAAACAGATACAATGTACTCCCACACTTCGTGCACTGCTTCAACGGTGTAGCCTTTCTCAACGGCTTTCCGGATCTCGTCAATCACCCAGACGCCTGTCAACCATCGATCTTTTTGGTCGTTGTGCTGACACGCGCCTTGGTTTTTCTCCTCTCCGCATTTCCTACACAAGATGAACATTAGCTTGTCGTGCATCCGTGTAGGCAATACGGGCAGGAATAAATCTCGCGGAGGCGTCACTGTAACTTTGGCTATGCCTTCTACTTGATCTATAGACGGACAATTTGGTTCCAAGTGAATTTTGGGGTGGCCGACTGGGTATTTTTTGTACTTGCAAACGTATGGATACAATGAACACACATCCAAGTACTTGATCTTCTCCCCACAAGAAAGGTCTGTTTCGTGGAAGAGCTTGATACAATTTGTACGCCCGCCAAAGAATGCATCTCTGGGACTGAGAGGTTGCTTGGTATACACCTCGTGCCGGAGTACAAATTGCTGCAAGTCCTTGTCTGTGCGTTTCATCGCATTAAACATGCTCTCCCACATCTCTACGACCGTGTAGCCGGCATTCTTAAACTTTTCCAAACAAGCCATGGTCGCTTCATAACGCGTCTCCATGGTCTCGTGGGGGCTATTTTTGACCAGGGTGGTCCTGTCAGGGTAACAGAGAGGGCACCCGTGCCAATAACAGCCCCAAAACTGGAAGACGGTGGTGGTATCTCCAGCTTTTACAACACCGTCTACACGTCGCCCTAACACATATTCCTCACGGCCGTTACCCGCATGAAGAATAGAGACACCGCGTTGATGGGCCTCCCAGCAGAGCCATTGTACGGCGACGTGCGACTGTTGGTCTGCGCACCGATAGCCACCGTTAGGGATAATACCGATAGTATTCTCCTTAAGATGACTTCGGCGGTAAACCAACATGGCCGCTCCAGCTATCGTACACGCCTCTCTGAAAGGATCCACCTTTGCTTTCTCCATGAGCATGTCTCTAAACTTCAGGCAGGCCTTCCGTAGGATCTCTACATCTTTCACACAATACAGTTCCAACTCGTGTTTAAAATCAAAGACATAGTTATCTTTGACCAACTTGTCATACCATTTCTCAAAGTGCTCCTTTCCCTCAACTGACATCTCGCCGATGCCATAGTCCTCCTTTGGCGGCAAGGACCCCTATACCCCGCGTTTTCTTTTTTGTTGAAAAAATGGGGGAAATGTCCCTTGGCCAAAGACTCGTCCAAGCCGAAAGTTTTGGGCAATTTGTACAGCGACATCGGGAGAAAGTTCAGTGAGTCAATAAAGTGGAGTGGGCCGTAACGCATGGACATGATTTTCCCACCGTTCATTATAAGTTCTGGAGTCCATTTTTTTACCTCCATCATGTATCTTAAAATAAAATTACCATCATAGGATTTAGCGTTATGGCCGAGGAGGGTGATATCCTTAAATTTTGAAGCTTTAATTTGTTCTATAAATTTAAAAAATTGGGCCATAGTGGTATCACCCTTGAATATGCGAGTCCTATCGCCCCACAGTCGGTGCAATGATAGTCATTTGCATCTATATGAACACAAGCCTTACAACACGTTTGCACGACACATAGGTTTGGTTCGTGTAAGTACGTGCTGGCCGCACCTTGAAGAAGCGTTTCTTGTCTGCATTCAAAATCATAGAACACAAACATGAAATTGCTCTTTTCCAGTGACGGCTTTGACGGGGCCTGCTTCATATAGCAGAAATGACCAAAAGGGCGATGGGTCTCGCATACTATACAAAAAGTCTCATAACACCTATGTGAATAATTTGATTTTTCCAAATTGAAAAATTGCCCGCATACCTCGCAAACCTTTTTTACATCACAGACCGATCTGTGACCGCTGAAAAAACCGGGACGTTTATGGTTATCAAAACACGTCTGATTTGTGAACCAACGCCCGCAGTCTTTACAGACCACAGATCGGCCTCCGCTACAAACCGCTTTAGCGTAGCACTTTTTGCACGCGGATTCACATTTGTGCTCGTTCTTTGTGTTGAACGGTACACGACACTCGCGGCAAAAGTACGAGCACTTAAATGCGGCTGTCAAGGATGTTATGACGTCAAAATGGTTTTGCTTATCGTCGTGAAAATACAAATCAAGGTGCCCCTTAAAGGAATGTTCGGAGGGAGTAGGCCCCTCATATAGGACCTGTCTCCCCCGACGTTCCCTGAACACTGTGATTTTGTATTCGGAAAGGTATGCTTGAAATTGTTTCAGCTCAGTGAGCCCACCACCTTTCAAAAGATTCACACGGGCATCACGGCATAGTTCTTCTGCTTTGAGTTTTTGAATGAAACGACCCATTTTGATTTGTTTAGCGGTGTTCACGTCCATACATCCTGGTTCTCTTTTATTATCACATATAGCTTTGACGACAACCAATGCACGGGCTAGGCAAAGCGTGTCGTCATTTTGAATCGTAATGATCCCTTTGTTATTACGGCTATATGTGCTTGTGGGAGCGAGTTTATCACAATATCGTCCACTCCCACGAGGCTCCTTAAAGTGGCAGAGTTTAACGTACAGTGGTGCTGTACTCAAAAACAAAGTATTACTTTGCAACACGCGACTTACGTTATCAAGCACTGCTCGAGCGTCTAGCTGGTCTGCTCGCCTAAATGATACGTACACAGGGCTCAACGTAGAGACAGTGCTGTTTAAAAGTAAGCCGACATGGTCATCGGCGCTAACGCCATGGTCCTGCAGCCGATGGAGCAAATTAGTAATTTGTTCTTCAAGCCAGCTTAATGCGTCACGGTCGCTTGCCGGGGCACCAAGCTGTACGGTAATTTCTCTACCGGTATAAAAGAAACGCCTCAATTGTTTAATCCTCTCTTCAACGATACGAAGAGGGACGCCATTGTGCAATGCCCCACCTCTCTGACTTACCGGGCCACTAAATCCCTGTTGAGGGGCCGAAGATGGTCCAGCTGTAGCCGGCTCCACGATCCCCGTCTCCCGCACTGCAACTGGGACTCGCGCACCGTCTCCCTGGCTCACAGGCAGCGCTTCTGCAGTATGGTGAGAGGGACTAGTAGCCGGTGGCGGTGGGAAGACCGTCCCTCCATTTACGGTCTCCAATTCAACTATAACACAAGTCAAAGTAAGCACTGTTACAAACATACGAGTATTTTTTTTATAAAATATATTACATAATTGCTTTAACTAAAACCAACATTCCGCCAAATGATTGAAAAAAACGCCGCTAGTTTACTAAGGCAAGATTCGAACCTTAAACTCTTTCGGCCGCGGCCGTCTGGCTCTACACGAAACAAACGCTATAGCCAACACAGCGCAGGGTAAATTTTAGTGCGCGAAACTATATATTTTGTTGACATAATAAATAACATTTACACAAAGAAAATTAGTCACTTAAACTGTAAGCCGAAATTAGAGGAAGAGCACCCGCATTTTGCAAGGAGGGAGAATGGAAAATCTATTAGAAAAACTTTCAACATAAATTCCTATGTAATATTAAATACAACTTTAAATATCGTTTAATTTTAGAGAATATATTTTGTTGACATAATAAATACTGTAACCCTGAACTATAGGAAGTGCACTCGCATTTTTCAAGGAGGTAGAATGGAAAATCTATTAGAAAAACCCTCCCCATAATGTCCTAGACCCTCTGGCTCTACACGAAACCAACGCTGTAGCCAACCACACCGCAGGGATAAATTATTAAATAACATTTTAGGATCCAAAAACTAGAGGAAGTGCACCCGCATTTTGCAAGGAGGGGGAATCTATTAGAAAAACTTCCCACATAAATTTCTAAGTAATATTAAATACAACTCTAAATATCGTTTAATGTAAAGATTATGTTTTGTTGACATAAAAAATACTGTCACCCTTAATTAGAGGAAGTGCACTCGCATTTGCAAGGAGGGAGAACGGAAAACCTCCCTAAATACACGCGACGTTGATGAAGGAATCTATAATATTTATTTTTAAATTGTGTACTATTCCAATGGATTTGTTTACAATACACACACACACGTCATAAATGAAAGTGTATAGATTTATGTTTACTCTTGGTGAAACACGAATTTAATAAATGTCTAAAGTGTCAATTATAATTTTCTGTCTTTGCATGGGAAATGAACATGTACAAAATACCCGTCAGGGCAGTTAAAGACATAAACTAGTATTTTCGCTTATGTCAGGGAATTGAACCAGGGACTCCCCCCCACAGGCGCCGCATAGTTTTTAAGACGAGTTAAATTACTTAGGATTTTTAATAACGGTTTAAAGCATCAATATATAGTTTTCCCGCATTCTCTTGTCCACTAAACGAACTAGTACAATTGACTTGAAATGAGCAGTTGACAAGAGGTTTCGAACTAGTGCCGAAATAACAATGTTTGCGTGAGCGAGAGAGAGAGCGCGCGAGCTACACATATAGTATATTTTCAAACTAGTGGCTACTTACATATCAGCCTGTCGATGGTGTCCAAATCTGTCCAAACAGAGGGGGACGCTGGCGATAGGGTTGCAGGAGAGAGGATGCCTGGGACGGACCTGAGGACGTCAGCGACGTCGTGCCTGGCACAGATCGTTGGGGGCGCCTCCGGCTGGGTAGATGGCGGCACGCCCGTCGCTACGCTGCCCAGAAGGTCCTCATCCAGCCCATATGGATCCCAGTAGTCTGAAATTAAATAAATACATATTAATTACCATTTACAGAAAATAAAAAACACACTGGCAAGTCTATCGTAGGCAGCTTATTAATTAATTTCCCATGGACCAGTCAGCATCCGCTCTACAAATCCCCTCTTCTGTAAATTGCATCAACTGGTCCAGGTTAGTGGGGTCCACAGGTTGCGCCGCCACGCCAAGCGTCATGGGCTCCTCATCTAACAAAGAAGAAGAAAATACCACTGTACAGCCTGACATGATAATCAAAATAGAAACCATTAAAATATACAAAACAAATTAAACTTACCCATATTTATCCCGTTTTCCAGTGCATTAAAACTCATATCGATGTTTATGTTATCCAATTACAAATTGAAATGACCGAATGTAATGATCGGGGTTCTATTTATACCCAGTCAAGCGATCTAGACTTGTCCCAACTTGTCTTGTCTGCCCGCCAACCTGTCGCCAGGGAAAACCCGTTGCCCGGGTCAATATCTATTCTTGTCTCAACTTGTCTTGTCTGCCCGCCAACCTGGCGCCAGGGTTGCGACATAAAACGCAATGATTACGTCATTGGGAAAACCCAAGGTTATCGAGGTCACGATCTATTCTTGTCTCGTGAGCCGTCAAGCTGACGCCAGGGAAAACCCCCGTTGCCCGGGGCAATGACCTCAATATCTATTTTTGTCTTGTCTGCCCGACATACTGGCGCCAGGGAAAAACCCTGTTGCCCCGGGCAATGACCTCGATATCTATTCTGGGCCGACATATTGGCACCAGGGAAAACCAGATGCCCGAGGCAATGACCTCAATATCTATTCTTGTCTTGTCGGGCCGACATACTGGCGCCAAGGTTGGAGGGGGAAGGCTGAGCCTTGTGACAGAGGAACCAATGTGGGAGGCGGATGTGGAAAGCAGGTCAAAATTGGTGGGTGGAAGGAGGATATTTATAGCAGCCAATCAGAGGAAAGTAGGTCACTCAAACATGGCGTCAGGGTGGCGAAGGAGGAGGGGGGTCTCTGGAACAAATTACCACACTCTACCACAAAGCACCATAGCGCAAGGTTCATGCTGCTTGTTCCGGGACAGAGCCTTGTGACAGAAGAGCCGATGTTCGTTCTAGGCTTGTCAGCCATAGCGCAAGCTTCGTGCCGAGCCCTCCGTCAAACTGACGCCAGGGAAAACCCACGTTGACCGGGGCAATGACCTCAATATCTATTCTTGTCTTGTCTGCCCGACATACTGGCGCCAGGGAAAAAACCCGTTTCCCGGGGCAATGACCTCAATATCTATTAACAATCATCAAGAACCAACATGTCCAGGGTTGGGAGGGGGAGGGGGGAGGCGGATGTGGAAAGTAGGGCAAAATTGGTGGGGGAAGGAGGATATTTATAGCAACCAATCAGAGGAAAGTAGGTCAGGGGTGGGGGGAATAACGGTAAAGATGTGGAAAGCAGGTCACTCAAACAGGATGTGGGTGTTTTGACCCGTTGGCGGAAGCGGGGTTCCCAAACGCCCCGAACACTACTCATAAATGTAGCTGAATCTAATATTACCCTTTAAATATATAGTTTGACACACTCAGTTGAACATTAATATAAATTCAAGATTTTCACTATACTACAAATTGGTTTATGAATGGGCCTACTTACAAGAGGGTTATTAAATTTATATTGACATGGTAGCACATAATTTAAGTGAACATTTACGTCACCAAATATCTTAATGCTTTCATTAACTTGCGTACTATATACATTTGTTCATGTACTACAATAAACTATGTTCTTGTACAAAACATATTTGTGTGTGTCAAACAGCCACGTAATTTATTAAATTTAGAAACAATGTTTCTAATCTAAAGTATGTTTTAAGATGGCACGGATAACATAAAACTATATCCACCTTGCATAGGGAGATTTCTCTTCCAGACTACTGTCCACATTAATGGAGTAATATCAATTTGTTTAATAAGGTTATAAAATGCATATGTGAAATCTTGCAGTTAAGTAAACTATTTAAACAAATCATTAAATTCACTATAGAAGAGGACTTTTCCATAAAGTAAAACTATTGGGGGTGACATGTTTACCCGCCATGAAATCACTTACTATTTGTTTCGTAAATCTAATATAATGCCTAGATTCACGGGTGATATTTTACCATTGGATAACATTTTCGGAGAAACCACAAATAAGGGCGATTTTAATTTGCTTTTTTAAGGAAAGTACAGCAGTTAGGGCTGAAGGTTCATATTCATCAGGTAAAAAAATGTTCTGAGCAAATAAAATACGAATCATGACTCCATTTTCCATCTCGTCCAGAAGGAAATACATCTTCGTCTGACATCAGAATCTTTAGGGAAGTCATGGTGTATAACACCATATCTCTTAGATTACTTTTATTGCATACGGCAACGGTACAACGCTTTACCGGCATTTTTTTAGACAATACAAATACACATTTACATAATAATAATAATATTATTAATAATAATTATTATTATTATTATTGTTATTATTATTTAAAATTGCATTCTGAGTAATAGTGGTGATGGAGTATAATAGAGAAAAAAACTTTTCGAGATGAGGAAAAAAATAAAATTTTGACAAATAAATAAAGATAAATCAAATCCCAGATAGCCAAAATAACATTAGACTCTAAATTTCTTAAAGTGTGTTGGGGAATGGGGGGTTCAAAATCTACAAAATTAATAGAAACTACTACATCTCAGTGCAGTGTCGCTAAAAATTGAATTTTGGCATGCCCGTAAATGCACCACTCCAAATAACTAATAAGCCTGAACATTTTAAAATGTAACTCAATGAAATCAGGGAGGGGCGGGGGGAGTAATAAGAAAAACCTTTATCTATGGTTGAAATTCGAAATTTGGCTGGAAGGCGTGTCTGAAATAGTATTTTTGGTAGTTTAGATCCGGGTTTCTCAAACTGCGAGGCGCGAAGGGATTTCAGATGAGGTGTGAACCAATTTTTCACTTCTTTCGACTTGCTAAATTATGATTGACTAAAAAATTAATATTCTGTTTGGCCTATGAAGCAATAAAATTAATTAATATCTTACAAAACTTTACTAGTTTTATAAACTTCTACAAAGCTCTTATCAGAAAATAATTAAATCAATTAAATAATAAATGTCTCATTTTTGTATTTTAACGTAAAAAAGTTATTTTATTCTAAGAATAAGAGTCTTAACAATTACTTTTAATGTTCATATAAGGCTCAAGAGTATAGAGTTTGAGAAAACCTGGTTTAGATGATTTGCTAAGAATAAGATAATTTACCCAACTTAAATGTGAGCGAAGCCGTGAGAAAGCTCGAGTAAGTTAATATGATTATAGAAAAATGAATGATTGATTAATTCATTTAGCAAAATTAATAAACAAATATACTTAGAAAGACTGATAAAATATATTTTGGCACTTAAAAAAAATATTCAAAATTCTAAATAAAACAAAATTATTAAAATGGTGTGACCACATGTATGTGCTAATTAATAAAAAACGGTACGGGTACAAAACTTTTTATTTCTGGTACAAAACAGTACAACAATAATTATTATTATTATTATTATTATTATTATTATTATTATTATTATTATTTTAAGCACCGCGTCTTACTACCCGTTCGGATTACACGCACTTACGCTAATGTGTAATGGTAGGGTGATTGTGAGATGAAATGAAGGACCTACAGTTTAACGTGAAATCCGAACCACGGTGGCGGCCTGGCATTCCCCACATTCACAAGATGGCTTGTCAAAAATTAGTACAAAACCTTGGCAATGTAAAAAGTTCAACATACAAAAGTGGTACTACAGGTTAATGGACGTGCTGCTTAACCTTGGGAAGTAGTAAATTGAGAAAAGACTTATATATTTTGAAACGGTAGTATATACTATTTAACTAAACACTACACACCTCGCCATCTATTAGCATCACTACAAATCATAACGAATGTTTCCGGAGACAGCAAAACACATTTTAATAAATGGTCTAAAAATTAACTTTACAAACAGTCGTTTGGCCTAAAGTCGTTTGGCCTAAAGTCGTTTGGCCTAAAGGCATTTGGCCTAAAAGGCATTTGGCCTAAAGTAATTTGGCCTAAAGGCATTTGGCCTAAAAGGCATTTGGCCTAAAGGCGTTTAGCCTACACTTTAGGCCAAATGACGGGTACCCAATTATCGATTTATAAAAACAAAATTAATGTTTATAGAAGATAGTCCTAAAGAGTAGCGATTATTTAGACAAGCATTAAAACAATTCCTGCCTTTTAGTATTTTTGTCTATAAATTAAATGAAGCTGATCCGCAGACAAATAAAGATGCAGTAGTAAAAAAAAAAGTGAATTCATTAAACACTTGCTTCCGAAAAGACCCCAAAAATATAATGCTTCACACTTAATGATCTTTATACCCTACTATACTGGGTGTAACATACATAAACACACCCCACGATATGTGGCACCAGCTTAATTGGTAAGTATAAAGGGTATAAGGGGTAAATTTGCTGACACAGAGTATGTTAATGTTTAAACACTAGGGATGGGGCAAACTACTCCTTTAGGAGTAGTAGGAGCAATCTGTTACTACTCCAGCACTGGACCTGTACCTTTTACCTGCTTCTTTTTTGTCATAGTTACTATACTCCCAGCTTAGTATTTTATAGCACTGCATCTACTGCCCGTTTGGGTTGTACGCATTTATGCCAATTACGCCAATGTGTTAGGGATGAAGATGGTTGATTCTAGAGGAAGTGCACCAACATTTGTTTGGAATGAGAGTTAAAAACGTTTATGAAAAATCACCCTCAATGCATCCAACTGGAATCGAACCTAAACCTCCCTGTCATCGGCAGTCCATTCTAGTGCGAAAATTAAGCCAGAGACCAGAGGCTGGCAACCTTTTTGATATCGTGGGCTTTATGAGTTTTAAAAAGATGTTTGGCTAATTTGTACGAGTCTTAGTGACACATGGTTTTATATGAGTCTTATAGATATATGGATTTGCTTAAAACTAAACAAGAGTATATGGTGAAGTTTGTCATACAATGGATAATTTAAAGCTTCAGTGGTCTCATAGTCTAAAGCAGGCATGTCAAACTATTTAGATCAAAAAGGCCACATTAAAAATTATAAAGACTGAGGGGACCAGGGTCGTCGCGTTGGGGGGGGGGGGGAGGGGGTAATGGGGTGTAACCTCCCCCACTCCAATGTTGGCTAAAAGTTTGAAAGTTGGGAATTTTGTGAGATTTGAGATGTAGAGTTGGGAAATCCTTGGCTTATTCTGTACTCCATTAGGCCTACTTTCTACTATGAAAGTCCTTAGCCACAAACTTATAGAGACAAAATTAAAATTTCCCAAATGTTGATCCCTACTCTACAAATTATTCCAACTTCAAAAATCATCATACATTGAAGGGAGACTCATTCTGTAGTAGATTGTAGAAATCTTAGTTAATCAAGTAGTTTAGTAGTGCTGTTGTCAGTAGGCAGAGTGTGCATGCCGAATGTGGTATGGAAATGAATCGTAAGCTTGAATCGTAACTTGAAAACATTGTTGGCCAACTGTTTCCCAACCGTTCCCCAACTGTTTCCCAGCTGTTGGCCAACATGAGAAACTAATTGTTGGCAAACATTAAAGAAACATTGTTTCTTGTCCAGACTACAATAATGAAACATTTGTTTCCCGTACAGAGTTCAGTTGAGTGAATGATGTATGTTAAGGAGGATGCTAATATGGCTTGTGCTTTGTGTGTAGTTATGAGTTGTTCATGAAGACAGAAAAGAAGAAAACGGGGGTAGGTGCTTGGTCTGTAAGGTGCTTCAAAATGATCCGTACTATGCAAATAAGCTTTCAACAGAACTGAAGTTCAAAGACGGCGGTGGTTTTAGGAACTTCACTCACATGTCTCCTACAGATTTTGAAGTTATTTTACAAATTGGTAGTCCCAGAATAGTGAAAATAGACACACGATTTAGATCAGCAATTTCACCTACTAGTCCACATTGCTTGTTGTCGGAAATGTTGGCCAACATTGTTGAATAACCCATTTGAAATGGATCACGGGAAACATGTTTTCCCTGCTGGGAAACACAAAGGCAACATGAGAAAATGTTGCCCAACTGTTTCTAAAACAAGGGCAACATGTTGGAAAACAATGTTTCTGGGGAAATATTTCCTAGTGCGTATTAGGTTTAAGAGAATATGAGCTGCCCAGTAAAAAAATCTCATTCATCCAGCAATGCTTGAATTGGTAGCATTGTCAGCCAATGTTTTGTTTTGGGATTTTAGTTGTGACTTTTGTGACTGTTAGACTGTCGCAGTTTTATGATTCAAATTGTCATATGTTGTAGAGCCAATGCCTAAATTAGGGCTTTATTAAATTTTGAAGGTATAAATTTAGTTAATGTTACGCAACATTTTATTGTTTTCTTATTGGAAGCTTTTACTGATGAAATGAGGACATTGAGGTTAGTTTTAGTGTTTACCTTCTGAAATATACACTAATTTTTCAAGCAAGTATCCATACTAGTTTGAATTGAGTTGATGTATCTTATTTCATTATTTATTAAAATAGGGTTTCATGAAAGCAATTTAATTAGGCTCAAACCAACTATGAAGGAAGAGGAGTAGCTTAGGGCTTTGTTACATTGTTACAATTCTTATAATTTTTCATTTGACTAAGTATACTACATTAAACAAACTATAAGTTTTTTTATTCATCCTTTAACATTTTCAAATTTGGGGTACATTTTTAAATTCGTTATTTAGCGTTCGATTTTCATGAAATTTCGTATAACCATGCAGAAGCGGGCACGGGCATAGGGGCAGCACATTTCGGATAACATTATTTTTATTATAATATTTTATTTTTAATAAATACGTTTAAAATTATTGACTAACATTATCGGAATAGTTCAAGTTTAGGTCAGAATGACTATATTTATTTTTAAATAACTGTACTTTGCAATTGCTTTGTAACTGAGGCCAGTCTCCCCTTCTTCATAATGTTAACTCAAGCTACTGTACTGTACATGCCTGATTACCTTTCATATAAATATTTTCTTGAATACTAACTTCCGCCCTCCCCCCCTCTCACCTCAACACCTATTTCCACCGAAATTTCCTAAAGCCATTGGCAAAAAAAAAAAATGAGGGTAGGGGGACGAATATTATAATTGTGTCTAGGGGTGCAAAATTTTTAAATCCGCCAATGTAACCATGTTGTTTAGAGTGTTGGTTTCGAATTTGTCCACAGTTATTTCATACAATGTCAGGGGAATCCCATTCACCCTCACAAGCTAAATTACTATATGTTTGGAATAGTTTATTCACGTACCAGTATTAACATTTTAGGGAAACTTCCATGAGGTTATGAAGCAGGACATTGGTGGACAGGTATCAAAATGCTGTAGAAATATCGATAAGTTCCATTTTTTTTTATTGCTTTATTTTACATTTGAAGATGTTTTAAACAAACCTGGCTCAATTGCTAAGTTTTTGATAAAGTGATGAGTTCTACATCTCAGGAAGTTTAGTTAAATATTTCTTCCAAGTGAGTTATAATAAAGCAGCGGTTTCCAACCTGGGGGTCGCAGCGTGTTTTGGGTGGAGTTTTAGCTCTATATTTACTTTTTCAAGGATTTTAATGATTATAGGAAGATGCAAAATTCTAATAGAAATGTAAGTTGTTTAATTGCTAAAAACCACCAAGTTACTGCTTAGGTTCATTTTGGTTATTCCATTCTGATAGCTTCTTGCTGACTTGGTTTACTGTGGCAGCCTTGTAATGCTCCTAGCATAACATAAAATCATCCCCACCCCCGGCTTGTTGATTCTCTTTTACCACACATTAGTCACATATAATCATTATTATAAGAAATTTTAGCAATTAAAACAAGCATTAGTGGACATGCAGGTTTAATCTCACGTTCGTTTGGTTTGTTGGTGAAAGTGAAGTAAGGATTTTAATTTTGGCCAGGGATAGTTTATCCTAATATCCCTACATGTGAATAATGGTACATTACCTCTAAATCTTACCTATCCCACTGGAGTAGTTAAAGATAGATAGGCCGGGCTGGTAGTAAGACATAGTGAAACAAAAACTTGAAAACTAGGATTTGAATACTTTTAAGTTATCAAAGGGTTGCGATGGCGGCAGATAGAAATGTTGTGGTCTTAAATTACAAAATGTTGGAAACCGCTCTAATAAAGTCAGTTATATTTTTTAATCTAAAAATACACAATATGAACAATATAGCTGAAAATTTCTATTTAGCTCAGATCCAGGTAAGCTGAAATAAATAATAATTCAAGTTATTTCCTTATGCAATGAAAAATCCAGGATCAACAAATAAATGTAAAAATACAGTTACCTAAATGCTCGGTTCAAGGTTTGATTATCACCCCAAATTTAAAATTTTCCTGGGAGACTCCT
Organism: Timema cristinae; assembly: GCA_039000515.1. Lineage (NCBI taxonomy): Eukaryota > Metazoa > Arthropoda > Insecta > Phasmatodea > Timematidae > Timema > Timema cristinae. The sequence goes on from JBCFYV010003876.1 coordinate 142,712, forward strand.
GCCGCCCCCCTTTCTCAACATTACCCATGAAGATAGGCCAGCGAATCCAAGATTGATCGATGGTGTACGTGCTGATTTTCATCCATCGAAGTGGCCGATGGGATGTCACCGATGTATATGGAAAACCACTCCCCCCCCCCCCTTTCATCCCCAGGCGACTAGAAAGACTATTTAAGCTCGATGATTCTGAAGACGAGTTGACTTTTAAATTGGACGCCTTCAGGAGAAGTCATGTTCTAGGATATTGTACTAGACGCCGTCAGGATAAGTCCGGTCCTGCACTTGGACAATTTCAATATGTTTTCGTATTCTCTCTATATATTTATTTCATCTATATTATTTTAATAGACTTGAACTATGGCTTGTTCAATTTGGAAATTAAAGTAACGTATTTATTGGAATAAACTTGAATAGGCAACGTAAACTATTTGCTAAAATTAATATTGTTTGTAACACTAAATTTTGTAATGAGACACCTAATTCTTTTTGCCGCCAATTATGCGCTAGTTTCAGTAAGGTCATTGAATATATCAGATTGCCATATTTTTGAACTAATTTTTGCTATAAGTATTTTATTTGAATTGTCTGAATTTAGCTGTTAGTGTAAACTCATCTTTTGACGATGTTTTCTTATTTTGAATTGTTTGGTAAAGTAACGTAAAAAATTTTCGTATGGATTGATTTTGACTGAATATTTTCCAAATTATTTAATTGAATTTATTTGTTGTTTATCTAGACTTCTTTTGTATGTTATATATTTTTATTAACAAGTAGGGATCTTGTTAACTTCCGTAGTTGTGTCAACATTTAATAGTCCCGCGGGAGTCTGAACCTATGGCCTGTAAGCCAAACTCTTGTGTTCCCCGAAATATCCGTACGATATTAAATTAAACTTCCCTATTTTTTTGGTCTATATTCATTGTAGCGTAGCAAACAACTTTCGTACCAATTTCAATTATGCTCATTAGGCTCTTTTCTTTTTGTATTCAATAAATATCTGACTAGACATTTATAAAGTAATTTGCTCAGATAATCATCACTTTAGGTTGTTTTGTCAACATTCACTGTTGTGAAACTGACATTGTGTTATTGGATCGAGTGGTTGTCTCTTCCAGACTGACCTAGTTGACTTAAGAACATGTTTCATGTTTGGAAACATTCGCATGATAGTGCTGCGCATTTGTTTAAAATGATTTTCAACACGACCCCTGATGGATATTTGAGGCCAAATAATTATTGTTTAAATTGTTATATTAAATAAAACATTCATATTATTACCAAATTGTTTCTGATATCTTTCTTCTTTATAACTTTTTGTAGCCTACCCTTACTTTCCTTTTAGTCTAGTGTGGCCGTAGCTAAGAGGTAGTAGAGTGGGTGGTAACATTGCGCCACTCTTCTAGCCATCTATTTATCTGAGCTGTGTTGGAAATCATTATAGCATTATTAATATTGTGTGTGTATACCTATTCATGTTGTTAATTCTGTTTCATGGAGGAGATATTGATCACGGACGCTGCTTCTTGGGAGGGAGCGGCAAGTGACTCTGGGGTGTTGTCAAAATCCATGGTCTACAGGCTCAACAAAGAGGGTCTAATTTCCGAGCTTGCTAAGAGAGGGCTGCATTGTTCACTCGAAACCACTGTTTTCCGGCTCCGCGCAATTCTCTTGTGAGTCCTGACGAGGGTGAAACGTCTAATGGTACTGGATCTGCGGGAGTTGTGGCTCACCAAGCAGTACCGGTGAGGGTTGAGGCTCTGATTGACTTGGTGAGTGATAAAACTCAAAATAAAATTCTGGCAGATTTTGTAAACCGTATACCGTTGTGTGATGGTCAGGACAGCTCGTCACTTTTTGTATTTCTGGTTGAAACAGACAGGGTTTGTAGGCTGAAATTAGGGTCTGAGTTATATAATTTGTAGCTCTCTGTTTAGGGAAGACTTCGGGGTATTCAACCCAATTATTTTCTGAAGGTTTAAGTCAAGGGTTAAGCTGGAGACATAAAACGTAAGATTCTAGATTGTCTGGTCCCCTCTAGAGCTAGGGAAAACTTAAGCAGACTATATGTACAACGCTTTCAGCGCCCAGAGGAGTCCTTTAGAAGCTTTATTGTGTCCGTGTCTGAGCTTAACCTTTCAGAGTGTCAAATTGTAGATGTTATTTTAGAAAATGTATCCCCCTTGTCTCGACGCCACTTTGTTTTTGCTAGTAAATCATGTACCATGGTTTTGCTTCCCTTATTGAGGGTACATTATCGTCTGAGAACGAGTATTTAGATGTTCATACGCCTAGTGTTGTTTCTAATTGAGGTGTGGGTTGTAGTCCCGGGAGTTTTGGTAGTATGCAGAGTAATAGAGATATTGTTCCTGCACGAGATACCAAACCTGTGGGGCAGAATCACACTGGCCCGCGAAAATGGGAAAAAAGGGATTTGTCGAAGTTCGCTGTTTTAAATGTCAACAGTTAGGGCATTTTCAGAGTAAGTGTCCGTCGGAAAACTAGTAGCGCTCCGTAAGTTTCATGGTCTCACGAGCAAAACGATCTTCCATGCCCACCAACCCCTATTGTTGATCTTGATATTAATTATTCCCAGGGCTGTCGAGCATCGTTAGACACTGGGGCAATTGCTTCTTTTGTTAGTTTCAAGTTATTAATTTCTCTTCGATAGGTTAACAATATTGTTATTGAAACTTTCATTCCTAAAGTTTTTGCTGTTGCAAATGGTTGTCCTTTGGTGACTGCCAGGATGTCTTAAGCCAACTTAAAAAGGTTCTATCGGCCTTGAGGTGGTGTGACTGTTATAACTTGACAATACAAATGTGCTTGACTGGTTTTAAACTGGAAATAATCACTTCAGCCTCAGTTGTGAGCTTTTGTGCGTGACAGGTGAGTAAGGGTAAATATGGCTTTCTGTGGCGCTCATTTGCATAATCCAGGGATGGGAAGGGTTGAGATAGATATGTTGATGTGAGCTGTGTAGGAGGGTGAGGGTGGGGGTTGGAGCACCTGGGTGCGGGGTGGAGTGGGAGACTATTTTTTTGGTACGGTGGGTAAAGTGAGAATACGGCGACACTCATTTGCATAATTGGATGTGGGAGGGTTGAGATAGATATGGTGATGTGAGGTAGGGGAGTGGGGGGATAAGGACTCGGGATGGCTGAGATGAAACGGGGGAGACTATAAATATTTCACTCTACCTCCACACAAATGCGGGTTCACTTCCCAATTCCTACGCGGGAGGGCAGCTTATGGACCTGGGGATATGACAAGTATATTCTCTCTCAAACCCTGATGGTCAGTCCTAGCAAAGATTGGGAATTAAGGATATGACAAGTATTATTCCCTTCTAAGTCAATAATCATTTAATTGTTTTCAAGTTAAATGAGTTTAAAAGAATTGTTTACATCATTAACTACCAAAACAGGGTTGTGTGCGTGTGTGTGAGTGTGTTAGGATAACTGAACTTAATCTAAGACAATAATCGTTGAATTGTTTTCAACTCGGGATGGCTGAGATGAGCGGGGGGGAGACTATAAATATTTCACTCTACCTACACACAAATGCGGGTTCATTCCCAAGGGTTGTCGATGGTCAGTCCTAGCAAAGATTGGGAATTAAGGATATGACAAGTATTATTCCTTCTAAGTCAATAATAATTTAATTGTTTTCAAGTTAAATGAGTTTAAAAGAATTGTTTACATCATTAACTACCAAAACAGGGTCGTGTGCGTGTGTGAGTGTGTTAGGATAACTGAACTTAATCTAAGACAATAATCGTTGAATTGTTTTCAACTTGGGATGGCTGAGATGAGCGGGGGGAGACTATAAATATTTCACTCTACCTCCACGCAAATGCGGGTTCATTCCCAAGGGTTGTCGATGGTCAGTCCTAGCAAAGATTGGGAATTAAGGATATGACAAGTATTATTCCCTTCTAAGTCAATAATCATTTAATTGTTTTCAAGTTAAATGAGTTTAAAAGAATTGTTTACATCATTAACTACCAAAACAGGGTCGTGTGCGTGTGTGAGTGTGTTAGGATAACTGAACTTAATCTAAGACAATAATCGTTGAATTGTTTTCAAGTTAAATGAGTTTTTAAAAAAAAATTGTTTACATCATTAACTAACAATACAAGGTTGCGTGTGTGTGTGTGTGTGTGTGTAATTATGAAGAGTTGATTTCCCCGAAATGTTCAAAAAATGTATAACACTCAACTCTTTGAAAAACGATTGATATTTCTTCGCATACATATATTCAGTACAAAATTCTCCCTCTCTCTCTCTCTCAAAGTCTTAGTCTTTTCGGTATGGAGGAGGGTTGATGGAGCACCCGGGCGAGGGGTGGAGGGGTTATCTCTCGCACGGACCAGATGTTTTTTATCCCTATCATCGTGACGTAGCGTGTAGACCCGATGGGCAGGGATATAAGGTGCCCACACGGTGAAGTGTGTCGTGGGGGGCTTGACCTAGTGACTGCGGTGCACAGCTGTGGCAGCTGCTCTTGAAAGAGCCGTATATTCTCATAACAGTCAAGGTATTATCTGATTCACAAACTTTAGAACATAAATTTCTTTCCAAGTGACATGCTTAGAATCATAATACTTTGTGTTAAGTAGTTTTCACATTGAAGGTCTAGATCCGTGTACTTTGTAGGAGGGGGGGGGAGAGAGGCGTGGCTTGGAGCTTATAAATAGGGTGGTCAGCCCTTTTTTGTTGAATCATTAACCGGTAGCTATATTAGCCATGGCGTCAGAATTTGTGGCCGCATTTTTGACGGAGGTGGGAAGTAATGAGATACTTCCACGTAAATTGACTGACTTGGAGATAGGTCACGCGTACCGTATTTCTTCAATAAAATCGGTAAATACGCGATTCGGTCGTCGTATACTTACTGTACTCGACGCCAAGTATCAAGTTTGGCTGCCGCGAAGATTTTCGACGCTCAGCGACGCTCAGATAGAGGATATCTCGAAAGCGGATCTACTACTTGTTTACAAAGGTCTCTCTACCGCCACCAAAACAGCCATCCTGAACTTTGAAGGTAAGTGTGTGTGTGTGTGTGTTTAGGATAACTGAACTTAATCTAAGTCAATAATCATTGAATTGTTTTCAAGTTAAATGAGTTTAAAAGAATTGTTTACATCATTAACTAACAATATGTGCGTGTATGTGTGTGTGTGTGTGCGTGAGTGTGTGTGTGTGTGCATGTGTGTTAGTATAACCGAACTTAATCTATGTCAATAATCATTGAATGAGTTTAAAAAAATTGTTTACATCATTAACTAACAATACAAGGTTGTGTGCGTGTGTGAGTGTGTTAGGATAACAAAACTTAATCTAACCCAATAATCATTGAATGAGTTTAAAAAAAATTGTTTACACATTAACTAACAATAATCGTTAAAATTTTTTTTCAATTTTAAATGAGTTTTAAAAAATTGTTTACATCATTAACTAACAATATGTGTGTGCGCGTGTGTGTGGTGTTGGGTGTGATGTTAGATAACTAATTAAATCTAAGTCAATAATCATTGAATGAGTTTAAAAGAATTTTTTTACATCATTAACTAACAATAATCATTGAATTGATTTCAAGTTAAATAAGTTTTAAAAGAATTGTTTACATCATTAACTAACAATATGTTGTGTGTTTTTTTAGGATAACTGAACTTAATCTAAGTCAATAATCATTTAATGAGTTTAAAAGAATTGTTTAAAAATCATTAACTACCAAAACAGGGTCGTGTGCGTGTGTAGTGTGTTAGGATAACTGAACTTAATCTAAGACAATAATCGTTAAAATTGTTTTTCAAGTTAAATGAGTTTTTAAAAAAATTTTTACATCATTAACTAACAATACAAAGGTGTTTTTTGTGCGTGTGGGTTATGTGAAATTTAAACTTTAAATGAAGCTGGATTTGAAGAGTTGATTTCCCCGAAATGTAAACAATCACCTCTTTGAAAAACGAATGATATTTCTTCGCCCGTTACATCATTAACTAACAATACGGAGGTTCAAACCTTGCTCCCTGGATATTGTGCTTAATCCGCATCCTCGTAAGACCAAAGTTAATAATCTTACGGGTTTTAAAATATCATTGACTAATAATAAATCGTTGAATTGTTTAATATTTTTAAAAAAACCCCCCTACTTGATCGTTTTTGAAGTGAGTTTTCCCCCCCTCTTTTAACAAAAGGGACCGAGGGACGTTTAAACACGCTTTTTTTCCACCCTCCGGGACGAACAACCTTCACAGACAAAAAAGAGAAACATTTAAAGCTTTCTGTACTAGAAAAAATATCACAAGCGTTTTCGTAAAACCTCTCATACTGTTTAGAGGAAATGTGTACAAATTTGCGAACCAAACCTGAGTGAGAGTCGAACCTTGACCCAAAAACATTTTTCGTACAAACCTCTCATACTGTTTAGAGATTAGAGGAAATGTGTACAAATTTGCGAACCATCCTGAGTGAGAGTCGAACCTTGACCCTCCCAATAGGAGAGTAACGCGTTAGAACAGACAGTAGGTTTGCCTGATGGTTGGGGGTAAGGTGTCAGACTTTTTTTTGTGATTACCCCATCATAGTCGTTCCCTGTTTGTTTTGTTTACAGCCATCTCGAGTCCGCTTGACGTATCTTGGAGGAGACTGTACCTGAATGAAAGGAGGCTAAATGGCAGAACCTCCAGCTAAAAGAGCGCGTTTTCTTTTACCCCATCTTATATCTCGACAAATAAATGGAAATAAAGTGTTTACTCTCCGGAATTAACCTCGAATAGCAACTTTTAATTAATTATCTAAAACGTGATATCCAACACAAGTATATAAAGCATACATTGAGCATACCCAGGGTTGATTAAGAAACCCCGAGCGTTTTGATACTCGGGCATGAGGATATAGATAGACAGATCCGGACACTTTTTACTCAGTCACAAGACTTAGGTACGGGATTTACCCAGTTTAGGCTTTACCTGGAACCGTTAGGTCTCTCATTAAACTTATTTGAGCAGGCGTACACCCCCGTATAAAAACCTATTTTTTATCACTAACGAATTGCCTTCAAGGACCCCGTCCAGTTTTCTCGTCGCGTGCGGAGGTATATACGTAAAGACGGTAGAAGAAACAATTGCAAATGACTCGTTTTAAAGGGTAATTGCACCTCTTTGGAGTTTAGCTCCCAAAGGTAGAATTGAAAAGGTTTTTCAACTCTAGTCTTGGGGTTTTTTTCCCCTACAAAGGAAAAAATATATGAAAAATGTGGGTTTTCCCCCTCCTTCCAAATTGAAGGGTTTTTTTTCTAGGACCGGGGTTTGGGTGTATGACGGTAATTGGGGTGAAAATAAATTCTCTAAAAAAACGGTTTTCCATCGGGGCTGGGGTTTAAAACCCAAAAAAAAACCAAAGGGGAAAACGTGAAAATGTCAATGTGAAGAAGGTTTTTGCTTCCCTTCTTTTTATCCTTCTTTTAGCGCGCTAGCATGAACTTTTTTTATGTTTAAGATTTGGCGGGGACAGAATTTATAAATTTCAGGGGAATTAAAAAAAAATCTGCCCGGTTTTAATAAACTCTCAATTTGCCGGGGGCGTTTTGCGGGGAAATAGAATTTTTTGTGTTAGATGCCTGTCCGCTTTTTAAATGAAAAAAAACTAAAAAAAACCCTAAAAAGGGGAAAAAATTTCGGCGGGGGTTTAAGGGTTTTAAATTCCCTAAAAGGGGAAGATAAATTCCCCACATTTTAAATCAGTAAAAAAAACAGGGGGGAAAACAGGATTGACCCGTTTAGAAGCCCTTGGAGGGGGGGGGCCCTTCTTTTTCCTATAGAGACGAGTGCCCCCGCCCCAAAATTTTCTTATACCGGAATGTTGGGGCGTCATGTTACGTTTCTTTTGGAAAGTACTTAAAATTGAAATTTTTTAAAAAAAAAATTCCCCTTCTCAGTAAACCGCCCAATTCAGGGGAAAGATTGACTGCCCAAAATTTTTGTTGAGGCGCCTTTGATTTTTGCAAAGGTGTTAGGGGTACAAATATTTCCCTTTGTCCGATAAAACCCTTTTTAACCCCGGCCTCAAAGAGCCCGCTCATAAAAACGCCCTTTTTGTCTTTAGCGGGGCCCCAAACAAAAATGATGAAAATTTGGGTTATGGATCATTGTCACTTGACTGGACTTTATCGTGGAAGTATTCCGCGGGTGCAATATTAATTACAAAAAAACCCGGGTCACCTGAGCTTTGTAACCCAAAAAAGGGCGCGTTGCAACAAACAATTTTTCCCTTCCCTCGAATCACCTTAAAGTAGAGAAATGATCCGTTCACGGGGAAAACTTTTCTCATCAACCGGGGAAAAAGGGCAGAGTTTTTGGGAGAGACTATGGGAAGATTCAAAGTAATCATAAAAATATTTTCGGGGGCGGGTTTCGAGGGATTAAAAATTAAAAAATTAAAAAATATTTTCAGTTTTCTATGAACTTCCCTAGAAATCGTATCTTCCCTCGAACCCGACCAACTTAAAAACACGCGAAAAGTGCCACCCCGAGGAGGGAACGTTTTAAATTTTAAAGTCACACGAAAAAGGAGTTTTTCCCCTATGTTTTAAAAATTTTGGGATTCTTTCGAGGGGCTAAAACAAAAAAATCAGTTACCGGGAAAAAGAAAAAATTTAAAACGCGCTCACGGATATTCATAACTCTCGGGGAAAACTAGATCACCCCCTGGGGGGGGTTTTGGCGAGTATTCAAATTTTAAGAATTTTGGGGGAAAAAAATTTCAACCTTTACCTGTGCACGGATGAAATTTTTAAATGGGGGAAAAACGTCTTTGAGAATTTTCGTGTCTCTGCAGGGAAGACTTTTTGGTTGGGACCCCGGATGGTCCCTTACCGCTCCCAGCCCGCTTACCAGGCTCTATTGGAAAAACCCCCGGGGTAAAACCCCAAAATTAAAACCCGATGATGTGGAAAACCATCAATTCTTTTGAGGGGGCTACCCGCGGAGGGATATGTTTTGTGGCTTTTTCGTCCGCTGTAGGAAAAATCCCCGGGAAACCTTTGGGACCCTTCCAAGCCAGGCCCTACATTGTTTTTCTAAAAACAAAAATGGACCCTATTCATTTAGTAGGGGCTGCCCTCATTTCCCTTCCCTAGGGGAAGATTTTCTTGGGTGGCTCGAAGATGGGGAAATTTGCTCGTTTGGGGACGGGGAAAAAGGAGGGGATGATGCGGATAGGGGTTTTTATTTTGCGGGTTTAATTTAAAACCCGCAAAAATGTGCACGACGCTCATTCTGACTTCCTTTCGGGCCCCTGAAAAAGGGGATTCCACCCGTGGGGAAAACCCTGAAAACTGTTAAAAAATTAAACCCTGATAAAGGGGGGTAGTTTTTCACAAAACAGTAATTAAACTATTTTTAAGCAAAAGGGGGGTTAAAAACTGCCCGAGAGTTAAACCGTGTTCTCATTTTCAAGAAAGCGCCGGGGTGGCTCCGTATTTTCAGGTTGAACCCCACGAAATGAGGATTAAAGGGGAGAAATTTAAATTTTTGAAAAAAAATGTTTTTTCAAACTAAATAAAAAAATTCCCGGGAAAATTGGGGCCGCCTCAAATCTAACAAAAAGGGCTTACCGAACGATAAAGATTCACCAGGGGGGAGGGGAAAATTTGGGGTGGGGGTTTAACCTCATCCCAGTCCTAACTTTAAAAACCGCACGTTTGTGCCCAAAAAAATGTCTTTTTTTCGAGAGGACCCGAAAAGGATTTACTTTATATCCCTTACCCTTATGCGGGATCGCCATTTTGGAAATTCAAAGGTAGTCTTGTAGGGTCTGCATTCCCAAAGGTTATAAACCCTGCCTTCCAAAAAGGTACTTTTTAAAACTTCAATACACAAAACCCGACTAAATTTCTTTTACAACAGGGAATGTTGGGGATGCAAAACCAAAGAGCCCTTGCCCTGTTAGCTAATGCTACCTGGAAAACCCCCACCTAGGGACAAACAATTTTTAAACAGGATCCCTTTAGTGAATAAAGGGGTGCTCGGTTTAACAAAAAGACGAGATCGAGGCCCAGATCATAAACTGGTTCTTTGGTTTACGTCCTAAACTCTATTCTTTCCCCTCGGGTAAAAGGATTTGGGGGAAAACCCTTCAAGGAAAAAGGGGTGTGAAAAATTAGTGGGGTTAAAACGTTTTAAATTTAGGGGAAATTATCGTAATTTTTTTTGGAAAATGGGGACGATAGAAATGAGAGAGGCTCTTTTTCCAATTTAAGGGGGTAGGATTCAAATTTTTACACAAAAAAAATTCAATAGGGTCGCCTAGGGGTCTATCAAAGACAAAAGATATAGGGGTACCAGGAACGTCAAAAACCTTCTTTAGGGTTCCCAAATTTACTCAATCAGACCGCCAACTCTATAGGGTTGGAAAAAGTGCGTCTTGTAAAAAAAATTCAAATTTGTTTAGAACTTACCAAAAAAAAAATCATGTTCATTTCTGAAAGTGATTGAAACAAAAAAAAATTTCGTGTTCTATCTGTAAGTATAAAAAAATATTCAGGGTCCTGTACTCATATTGAAGGATTAGTGTTAATGTATAATTTCAAGAAAAAAAAACGTGTGAAAAAAAACCAACTTTTTTTAGTTTGTATCTTGTTTTTTAAATTTTTTTTATTCATTAAATAAAAACAATTTCAAAACTAAATAAATTGTGAAAAAAAAAAATTTAAATTTAGTAGGTATTATGTGTTTGGGAAGTAAACAAGGAGTTTTTGGTTAAATACAGTTTTCACCCTCCCCTAGTAGGATCGAAAAAGTTCTGCATGTGTATTTTTAAAACCATTCCAAAATCAATTACTTCTTTTGAATATTAAATTTATTATGTACCCTTAATGTGTTTTAAATTTTAAATTAAAAAAAATAAAAACAAAAAATTCAAGAACAAAATTTTGTAAAAAAAAAAAAAACAAATTTTTTTGTATCTATGTGTTTTTAAATCTTTAAAATCATTAAATAGAATTAATTTTGGAGGGGTTTTTTTTCCATTTTTTCTTTCCCCCCCCTTAAACCCGCCCCCTTTTCCCCCCAAATTTGTTTAAAATAATAAAAATTTTTTAAAATTTCAAATTTTTCAAAAAAATTTAAATTTTACAATAAACATTTATCAATTATTCATTTAATATTGAATTTAGTATGTATCTATTTTTTTTTAAATCTTTATATTCTTTAAAATTAAAAAAAAACAATTTCAAGAATAAAACTTTTAAAAAAAACAACAAATTTTAAAGTTTGAAAACTATTTTTTTTTAAAATCTTTATTTTCTTTAAATAGAAAAAATTAGGGAGGGGGTTTTTTTTTCTTTATTTCTTTCCTTCCCCTTCAAAAAAACCCCCTCCTTTTCCCCCTCTTTGGATTAAAAATAAAAACATTTATTTCTAATTTCTTTAAAAGTTAATTACAAAAACATTTTTTTAAAAAAAAAGTTAAATTCCTTTAAAACTTTTTATTTTCAATCATTAAAATTTAAAATCATTAGAACCCTATTAAAAATAAACCAAACTTTAAACTTTTTTTTCAATCTTTAAAAAGTTTAATCAAAAAATTTTTAAATTAAAACTTTTATTTTTACTTTTCTTTAAAAAGTTAAAATCATTAAACTCTATTACAAGATTCAAACTTTTAAAAAATTTAAATTTAAACTTTTAAACATCGAAAAATTTTCTTTTACAAGTTTCCCATACTTTTTTAATTTTTTTAAAATTTTAAACATTTTTTCCCTTAAATTCATCATTAATTTTTTAAAAAGATTCCCCTTTAAAACCCCTTTTTTTTCACAATCATTAGAACCCTTTTAAATTGGGGGACTAGAAAAATTTACTTTGCTTCCAAAGAGGATAGAGTTTCACAATACAGACCCCCCTTTTGAACGTTGGGAAACCCAAAACGCCGTTTCTCATTCCCAACGCAAACACCCCAAACACATACTCTAGGGAAAAAAACCACACTGGGTTCCGCTTTGTTGGGTTGGGACCGTCAGATATAGTCAGATTGAATAGGAAAACACCTAGGTCCACACATAGCTCTGTTAGGGTCAGATATAGTCAGATTGTTTTGGGAAGAAAAACACTAGCCCACACTTACTCTTTTCCCCTTCGGATATGGGCCGGATTGTAATAGGAAAAAACACACAAAGACCACATAAAATACCAGGAATTTTATATTTTTTTTGCACCAGTTTTTCTTGCGCTAATGTGAAATTTGCTGGGGTGTTTGTGAGTTTATACGGAGGCCTACATTTTAAAAACGTGGGAATCCAAACCAAAGGTTTGGCACCCGGGCCTTTTCCCCCACATTAAACAAGATGTTTTGGACAGGGGTAAAAGGAAAGGGGTTTTTGTACCGGTACAGGGGGATTGAACCCAAAACCGTCGCCCCAGAAGTTTTACAACTTACCCCTAGACCAGCAGGTCCCAAACCGGGGGAAGAGGGGAAAAGTATCCAGAAAAAAAGGCTTAAAACTGCCCTTGTTCGGTTTGTCAGTGACGATTTAAAACCCCGGCATTTTTTACGTAGATCTTTATCTTAAATACCCCTTTTGCAAATAACTTTGTCACATCAATTTTTAATGTCCCGAACTACAAAAATCTTAAAGGCTTTGAGGGGGAAGAATTTTTATATGTAATTTTAAAAGTAGAGGGGTTTAAAAATTTTGTCGTATGAAGATTTTTAACCTTAATCCCTAAATTCCCAATTAATTAACTTTTAAACTTTAATAAATCTTTTTTAAAAGAATTATTGGGGTTTTTGGGAAAAAAAAATTTTTTTAATGTTTTAATTTTTTAAAACGTATAAAACTTTAAAAAATTTAAAAAGGGATGTTTTAAATAAAAAAAAATTTTCGATTTTACTTCGTGGGAAATTTTAATTTTAAGGGTTGGGATAAAAAAGTTTGGGGGAAGGAACCCGTTTTGCCCCTTGCTTAAAATTACTGTTAGAATCGGGTTTTTCCCGGGGAAGGGGAAATTGAAGTCAAGCACCTTAATCAAAGGGTGTCCTTAAAAGACTAAGCCCACTTTAGAAAGAATCTTTGAAAGACTTTGGAGTGGGAAAAAAATTTTTAAATATGAAAATTTTAAGTGAGGGGTTAAAATACTTGTGGGTATGAAGATATTTAACCTTAATTCCTTTTTTCCCAAAATGAATTAACTTTTAAACGTTTGAATCTTGAAAAAAGAATTAATGATGACTGGAGTAAAGGGTTAATGTAATTAATTTTTTAAAACGTGTGAATTGAAAAGAATTAAGATGATGATTGGAAATAAAAAAATTTTCGATTTAATTTTTGCCACATCTAATTTTTAAATGTTGGGGATCCCCAAAAAAGGGAAGGAAGCCGTTTTGCCCTGGGCTTAAAATTTCTTTTTAGAATCGGGAATTTTATTTTTTAATAAAAGACCAAGGGTTCACGGGGATTAATTGGGAGCTGTTTCCCTTCCCTCCTCTAAATTTTTCCCGGAGATTTCGTGCGGGCAAAGGTATTCTTCGTCAAAAAAACCTTTAACAGCTGTTTTTCAATAAAAAAACCCTCTAAGCAAAAGGGTGGGGCCCGTACCGCCCCCCCATCTCTTTGTTAATTTTGCAAAACCCAAAACGGGGGGGAAAAAGCAGTTGAAGGGGGAACCCTTTTTAAGATAAAACGCCCCCCAAAAGGGGAAAAAAACCCCGTTTGAAACCCCGGGGAGAGAGAGGAGAGAAGAAAGAAAAATCCCCAACCCCTTTCTATCCCATCTCACGGGGTTTCTTGGGTCTTTCAAGGCCCTTGATTTTAAAGGTGGGGACTTCAATCCTCTTAAAGGGAAAAAGATTTGGGATGCCTCTTATTAAAAGATTCATACGTTTAAAAATTTAAATTTAAACAATAAGCATTTATTTCCAAAATCATCTTTTTTTTCTTTTCCCAAGTTTCCCAATCTTTAAAAATTTTAAATTTTACTTTGGGGAAATTTTTGGGGTTTAAAGGGTTAAATATTTTTCATTACGAAAAAGTTTTAAACCCATCAATTTTAATTTTAACATATATTTTTCTTCCCCCCTTTCAAGCCTTTAAAAGTTCTTTCCAGGGTTGGTTTAGTTTTAAAGGGACACTGATGGAAAAGGGTGCTGGAATTCAATCCTGGGTCCGGGCAAAGTTTTGGGGGGATACTTTTTTATTCCCAAGACTTTACTTTTAAAATTTTAATTACAAAGTTAAAAAAATCTTAATTACCTTTAAATGTTTTGCCTTTAAAAGGGAAAGGTTTTAAATTTCCCTTTTAAAAAAAACGAAAAAAGTCCATTAATCCCCTTTTTTTTAACCAAAGTTCATAAAAAACTTAATTACCTTTAAATAAATTTTCCTTAAATATGCGGGAAATTTTTAATTCCCTTTTAAAATTGAATGATACGTATATAGAGTTTTTAATTATAAAAAAGTTGAAAATTGTGATTTTTGTTTGTGATGATGTATAAAATTAGAGGTGATTTTGATAGGGGGATGTATGATGGGGGGGTTGTAATGTAAGCATGATAGCGGTTGTATGTTTTTTTGTTGTAATGTGATGTTGAAGTGCTATGTATTTTGGGTGATGTATGATAGTGTTGTAAGGGTATGATATTGGTGATGTATGTTTATGTTGAAATTTGTATGATAGTGTTGTGAGAAATGATAGGGTTGTTTTTAAAATTGGCGTTTGTATGATAGTGTTTTTTTTGTATGATAATTTTTTAATGTGATGTACGATAGGGGGTGATGTATGATATGGTTGAAATTTGTGATGTATGATACGGTGTTTGTAATATATTGAAATTGTATGTAGTGGTGATGTATGATAGGTTGAAATTGTGAAGCATGATTGGGGGTTGTTTTTGGAAATTTTCATCTTGTCAGGACAAGGTGAATTTCAGGGATTGAAACCTGTTTTCTCTCGGGGCCCCCCAAAAACCACCCCCAATCCTCCCGAGGATTGAAGCCAGGCCATTGCTTTTGGGACGGGACAAAGGAAGATTTTTAAACCCTTTAAAATTCCCAAACCCGAAAAGGGTTTGAGAGAGGGGATTGAAAAACAAGACTATATGAATCAATGTAATTTCCCAATCTTTACGTTTCAACCAAAGGTATCAAATGTATTATTAAAATAAAAGATTTTTTTAACCCATTTAAATTTCCCCGATTTTTTGTCATAAACTGGGATTGAAGTCAAAACCATCGTTTGTTTGGAAATCATTTTCCCACCCCGGGAACGTTTTTTTAAAGGGTGGCCGATTTTAGCCCCCGTTCAGCAAGTATAAGGTTTTTTTTCGAAAACTGGTCGACTAAAATGTTTAAAATAGGGCAAGGTGGTCAGACGGGTCCCGGGACCTTCCTCCTTAAAATATAAAGGAAACCCCTATCACGGGCGGTTTTTACGCTAAGGAATTAGAAAGACTTTCTTTTTCCTGACTCTCCCTGGGGGAAGAAAGCCCGACTTCCCGGAAATAGAGCGTACGTCAAATTTTTTAGGGTTCGACTCGCACACTTCCGTGGATCGATGCAAAAGGATAAAAGGGGGGGGCGGGGGTTTTTAATGTTACCCCCCCACCCCGACTTAAAAAGCAAACCGGGAGGGGGGGAACACCTCATTCGAAATTTTTTTGGAGGGTTGGGGTTTATCGTCTGGAGGCATGGTAAATTTTAAAAGATCTCAACAGAAAGTTTGGGAAAATACTACATCGCGAGACCCGAAAAGGGGTTTTAACAACAGTTTTGGGGACTTTCTTTTGCACTGGCTCGGATGCCATAATCCGGGGAAAGTACGAGGCGAGTTTAGTCCGTCGAGAACTGTTCAAACATCAGGGTTCCCTCACAAGTGAAGGAAGGGGAACAGCCGCAAAATTTCAGCGAAGCGCCCCCCCGCCCCGACGAAGACGCTTTGTGCATGAGCTGGATCGGATCGAGCGGGGAAAGGGAAATCGACCGCGTCAAAAAAATCTCTGAAAACCCCGGAAAAATAACAGGCCCACAACTTTCGTCGCCTGGAAGGAGCGAAGAGATCAGCGGCCCGGGGACGGCCAAAAAAATCGTGACGCTGGACAAAGTGGGCAAAGTGGTTTTCCCGGTAAAACTTTTGGGGCGAATTTCAGAAGTTGGGTTTTAAAACGTCCGCAGGCGGAATGATCTAACTAGGCGACGAAAAAATACCCAACCCTTTAAGTGGTGAAAAACTATACTAAAGTGTATGTTGAAAAGAAAAAGACTATACATGAAAGAATCTTGTAAGGGAAAAATTTTGTATCAATTTTAATTTTAAAAAATAATAGGTTTTTTAAAAAAACCCGTAAATATTTATTTTTGGAGGGGGGGGAAAAAAAATTGTTTATATCCTTAATTCCCAAATTCCTTTCTTTGGACCCGACCGTCAGGGTTTTGGGGAGAGAAAATTTTCTTTTCATTTAAACCCGAGCCGCCCCCCCAAAACCCCCCACAAAAACACGATGATGGAATGAGAGCCCCATACACCTACACTTCCCCCTACACATAACCACGAGGTGAAAAAACTTGAATATAAACCCTTTAAATTCCCCCAAACTTTGCTAGGTCTGACCTTTTAGGGTTTTAGAGAGAATATACTTGTCATATCTTTAGGTCCTTTAAACTGCCCCCACCGCGTTGGAAATTGGGGAAATGAAACCTTTTTGTGGGGAAGGTTTGAGTGGGGTACTAGGGTTTCAAGGGGCCCCGTAGCTGTCCAGGAGAAAAAACATCCGGCCGTGAGACAACCCCCCAAATTTTCGTGGAGGTAGAGTGAAATTTTTTTAAAAGTCTCCCCCCCTCATCTCAGCCATCCCCTGTCCTCTCCCCTCGGTGTTAAACCCACCACCCCCCTCCCCCCAGCATCCCAGGAGATCATTATGCCCAAAAAAGGGCACAGAAATTTCCCCCAAAAAAAACATTGTGGGCCTCGTATCCCCGCACCAAAAAAAAAATTTCCCCCCCTCCACCCCCCCAAACCCAAACCTCCCTCACATTCCTTGGCAAAATACAGGGCTTTCCAAACCCCCCCCCCTCTCCCCATCCCCCCTCCCCCTTTTTGTAAAGGGGCACAGAAAACCGCACCAAAAAAAAATTTTTTTTCCCCCCTCCCCCCCCTCACCCAACCACTCCGTCCCCCCCCCCCCCTTTCCACAAGTCACATCAACATATCTATCTCAAAAATTCAGAAAAACTAATTTTGTTTTCCCCGTATACCAACCAAAAAAAAAAGTCTCCCCTCCCCCCCGCACCCGGTTCTCCATCCCCCCAAACCCCCCCCTCCTACACGCCACATCAAAAATTTTCTATCTCAACCCCTTTCCCATCCCCGGAATTTTTGCAAAAAGACGCCACAGGGAAAACCATATTTTTCACCTTTCTCAGGGGTTTGTTTTTAAAATTTTTCTCCCCTGTGTATACGTAATGTTTTAAAGTATTTTAAAAAAGTTATTTACTCAAAAGGGGCGTGCAAAAAAAAATTGATCTTAAGGATCTACTTTTATAACATTTTTAGATATGGGGTTCTGCCTTGGTATACAAATCAATGTAAACAAGAAAATTTTTATGGGGGGTTTCAATGCTCTGGAATCCCCCCTCTTTTTAAAAAAAGGAGAGGTAAATGTGGGAAAAAAATTAAAAAAAAACCTATGAACCCTGGGCAGTCCCGGGCGGGTTTCTTACCCTTCCCGGGGGCACGTTGTTTACCTTTTCGTTTTGGGGCTTTAACCGGGACGGAAATCAAGGGCGCCTGTAAATTTCCCCCAAAAGACCTTTTTGGGCCTTAGTTTTTAAGGGACCAAGTGGGCGTGGGGGGTCGGCCCACTCGGGGCCTCCCAAGGGTGGCGAAGGGGTTGGAGGTAAAGGGGGGAAGGAAATAAGGGCGGGCGGTGTGGGGAGGGGGCCCCGGTGGACCCGGGGGGACTGAGTGGGGGGATTGGGGTTGGGGGAGCACGGGACGGTGGGGGGAGTCGCGGGAGTATGGGGGGAATAGGGGGGGGAATTAGTGGGGGAGGGGGAGGAGTGGGTTTTGTGGGGATTCCCGGGGAATCCGGGGGCAGGTGTGCCGTCTTGGAATTTGGGTTTGGGCCTTGTGTGGAGTATCCCGTCCGCAGGTGTGGGCCCCAGCGGGGCAGGGCGGTTTACTGGCCCGGGTTTTTGGGGTTTTTGCTGGCCCTTTTCTGCTGGGCCTTTCCCGGGGCGATTCGTTTTATCCCATGCGTTCCCCGATGGTTACCCTTACTCCGGGGGCATTTGGGGTTTTTGGGCGGGGAAAGGGGGGAATGCCCGGTGATAAAAGGGGAAAGGTTTAGTGGAAAGGGGTTTGGTGGTGGTAGAGGGAGGGTGGAGACCGGGTTGGGGAAGAGGGTTGGGAGAAGAGAGAGAAGGGAGGGGGGGAAAAGAGAGAGAGGGGCAAGGTCGAGGGAAAGGAAAAGGGGGGGAAAACCTCGGCACTTCCCAAAAGGGCCCTGGGGAGGTTGGAAAGGGGGGGGGGACCTCGGCACCAAAAGGGCGCGGTGAGGTTTTGGGAAAAGGGGGAAAACCTCGGCACCAAAATAGCGCGGTTTAGTTGGGGGGGGGGAAGACCTCGGGGACACAAGATGGCGCGGTTTAGGTTGGAAAAAAGGGGGGACCCCGGGACTCAAATGGGGGCGGTGAGGTTGGAAAAGGGGAGGGAAGACCTCGGAAAAACCCAAAATGGCGCGGTGAGGTTGGGAAGGGGGGGGAAAACCCCGGCACTTTAAGATGGCCGGTTTTAGGTTTGGGAAAGGGGGAAGACCCCGGCACTCAAAATGGCGCCCGGGGGAGGTTTGGGAAAGGGGGGGGGGACCCGGCACTCAAGGTTGGGGCGGTTTTAGGGTTTTTAAAAAAGGGGGGGGAAAACCCGCGGCACTTTAAGATGGCGCGGGGATTTGGAAAAGGGGGGGGGGACCCCGGCCCCTCAAGATGGCGCGGTGAGGCAGGGGGAGGCAAGGAGGAGGGATGACGGGGGAAATTTTCAGTTGACCGTTCATAACCCTAAAATCCCTTTAAAAACCTTTATTACCCTTTTTCGAGGGTTTCTACAAAGGAGCACGGGCCTGCTGGCCCGGCCCTTTCCAAACCCGGAAATGAAGATCTGGGGTTGGGGGCCCCCCTTTTAAAACCCCCAGACCGCCCCTCAAATGGGGGGGAGGGGGCCTGGCACTTTCGCGCGCATCCCTTTTTTTCCCGCTGCCGCGTTGGACGGCCAGGGGGAGGTTTTGTGCAAGGCGTCCTAACTTTGAAAATTTCGGGTTCCCTGCCAAAGGAGGGGTTTTGGGTTTTAGGTGGTTGGGGGATAACAAACCCCCCCTTTTTTGCGGAAGCTCTTGGGACGCGGTGGCCCCCCCAAACCATCTGTAAGTCAATTTCAACTATTTTTTAGAAACTAAGTTTTTCACGTTAGAAGGTCAGGGCCCAAAATGTGTTTCAATTCCTTAAGTCTAGGGTTTTAAAAAGTTAGATGGGCAAAGGGCCCCAAATTTATACAATTCCTTAATCTAGCTTTTCAAGTTAGATGGACGGGCCAAGTTTTTTGCCCTTCCCCTTTAAATTTTACACAAAAAATGATTAAAAAAAATTACCTATAAATTAAACTTTTCGTTTTCGGGGTAGGGGGCCATAGTCAATGTTCCCTCCCCGCAAAAAACCGATGTTCAGATTTATGGTTAAAGGGGGTTTTCCAAAGGGTCTTTTGGGTAGTGCCACTCACTATCATCACCAAAATGGCAAAAATGTTTGTTTGTCACCACTATTGTTTTTTTCAGTCGCCACATTTGCTTCCCGATTGGGGGAGGTCCTTTTCCTTAGGGCCCCCGTCCTGCTTTCCCGGGGGTTTGGGGGCGTAGCCTTTTACTCCCTCGCCCATCTCTTAGCCGGAGGACACTTGGGTGGGAAACTTTGTCCCCTGGGAAATTTTGGACCGCTACGGGGGTAGGTTTTTTGCCTTCTTCTTCCGGCGGGGTGGTTCCATCTTGGGGATCTTGGGGGGGGCGGGCCGAGTTGTCCCCCCATGGGAAACCCTTTCCAAGTGGGCTTTTTTAGGGAAATGGACCCAGTATAAACCCCCCTCTTTTTTTTTTTTGGGAATTTGGTGTGGGGCCTTCCCATTTAGGGGCGAACCCCGGGGTGAAATCCTTCTATGGCGTTTGGAGGGGGTGGGTTTGGGGCTAATACGAGGTCCCTTTTTCCTGGAGCGGTTTGGCCCCTCTTCGGGGGGGGTTGAGCGTAAACTTTGGGTGATATTTGGCTTGGGGGATAGGGGGCTAATCTGGGCTCTCCCCCCCGGGCCCGGTGACGGGTTTCCCCCTCTTTGTTGACCCGGGGCCCGGGTTTTTAAATCTCCATTCCCTGGTCGGTATAAGGTTTTTTTCCCAAGAGAAACTTTGCTGGGATCATCCCCTTTTTTTCATTTTTTTCCCGGGATCGGGGTTGAAGAGGATCATTTTGGAAAGGGGTTGGGCCCCTTCCCCGGTTTATTTTCGGTGGGCGTAGCCTTAAAAACCCTTTTTTGAAAATTTTTGGTTTTTCGTTTGGTAGGATTGGCTTTGGGGGGGGTAGCTCGGTGTGGTCCCGGGTCGACAACCCAATTTTTTTGGCATGCGTTGGCCCGTTTCCCGCTTAGGGTTTTGGGGCCCCTTTCTGACCCGGATGTGTCCTTGGGACCCCCACGTGGGGGAAAAATTTTTGTTCGAGGGGTTTGGATGATCTGGTTTGGGCCTCTGCGAGGGTAGGGCTTGAGCTTTCCCACCCCTTGGGGAAAAAAGGTCCGTGGGCTACCAGGGTGAATCGCTTTCTTCCCTTTTCCAGGGGTATGTCCCGTTAGGCAAGTGCATCACCCCCACGGTCGGCGGGGGTTTTCGGGGCCTTTGAGGCTCGGTTTCCTTGATGGCTCCCGCTTTTTGACAAGCGCATAAACCCAAAAACTGCGGACGTAAACTTTGGGCTTCCCCCCGGAGGCCCTTTTCCCTGTGTTTCCCGTTTGTTTGGGCCCCCGTGTTTTTTCCCCCTTTTTGGGTTTTTCCGGGGATGGTGGGGCGTCGTGGTAAAACCCCTAGGAAACCGTTTGGGGGGTTGTCTTTTGGGGCTTTTCAAGTTTCCCCGGGGCGTCATGGTTTCTTGTGCCCGAGGACGTCATCTTCCACGTTGGTTTCTTTTGTAGGAAGTGGGTCGGCTTCTTTTGGGAAGGAACTTGGGTTTCCCGGTGTTTAAACATCCTCCCGCGTTTTTATTCCCGTTTTTGGGTTTCGAAATCGTGTCGCTGGGCTCCCCGACGATGGCATGCAACGGTTCTGTCCCCATGTTGAAGGGTTTGGGGTGCTTCTGGTTTTCCCCCCCCGGGGGGGTCATGGCCCAAGGGGGGAAATTTGACGGGCCGTCTTGTACTTCCCCCCATGTGTTCCCGTGGGTTGTCGGGGGAAGGCGTCGGGAAAAAATTGTTTTTTTTTTTCCCGGGGCAGTGTTCCCGGGAAATTGGAACTCTTTCAGAAGTTTTGGGCCCCTCGTTGAACTTTGCTCTCTGGCCTTCATGGTTTTTTAGCCAAGTCAACGCTCGGTTGTCTGTCCGAAGAATGAAGGGCTTTCTTCAAAATAATGCCGGGGAACGTTTTATTTCCCCTAAAGATGGGGGAACCCTTCCCCGTTTGTTACGTGATAACGCTTTCTCTGGGGTTTTCAGTTTTTCACTTTGGGGTGACTGATGGGGTTTGTTTCCCTTTGGGCGTCTTTTGATTAGTACCCTAACCCCCGGGCCCTTTTCGCTGGCAAAACCGTCCCGCAAGATGAAGGGTTTTTCTTTGGGGCTGGGCGCTTTAAATGGGTTTGGTTGGGGGAAGGCCATTTTTAGGTCTCGGAAGGCGGTGTCGAGGGGCCCGGGGGCCATCTCCGCGTTTTTTGTTCCCCATAGGGTAAATGAGGGGTGTGTTAAATTTGGCCCCTCCGAGGGGCAAATTTGCGCAACCAGTTGCAAAAGGGGCCCAAGGGGAATTGGCGAAGCGTTTCTTGTTTTTGGGGAACCGGAGCCTCGGTGATTGCCCTTTTAGGTTTGGGGGTTGTTGGGGGGGTTTTCCCATGGGCCCGGGGACGGGGTGCCGAGGTTTTCTTGTTCCGTTTTTTCCAAAAAAGGCCCCTTTTTTTTTCAGGTTGCAAAGGGTTTAAATTTTGTAAAAAGGAAAACCCTTCTAACACCCTTTCTCGGGGGTGAGGGGTTTTAAACCCCCGGTGGGTTTGGGGTAGAAAGATCACTCGTCGAGATAGGGGAAAACAGAACTGTCCGGTGTTTTCCCATCAGTACCTTTTTGGGCCATGAGGGGTTGGGAAGGGGTGGGGGCGCCCTTGGGTCCGAAAGGGATACCTTTAAAAATGTAAAGTCTCCCCCAAAATTTGGGGTAGTGAAGGGGTGTCAGGGGTTTTGATTCGTTTCTAGGGGGACTTGCCAATTCCGGGCCTCATGTCGAGCCCTGATGAAGATCTTTTGGTTCCCCCAATCCCTTTAGGGGGTCCCTTTTAATTCACTGATGGTGGGGGGGACCCTCCCGGGGTTTCGTTATTGAGCGCCGGTAGTCTAGGGAGAAGCGAGGGGGGTGTCCTTTTTTCCCCACGATTTTCCATGGGGGAGTTGTAATTTGGGTTTTTTTCCCCGGGGTTTTATTATTTCCTTTTTTTTTTTATCTCTTGCACCCGTTCCCGATGATGGGACGTTTCGTAGCGGAATTTCCCTAGGGTTTGGGGGCCAAAGAATTTTTCGGGTCCTTTAGTTGTATTCGGTGGGGGATGCTACCCTGTTCTTCTCAAGGGGCCTTTAGTTTTGAAGGGTCGCGATATTGGTTTCCAAATTTGTTGTAGCAGTCTGTCTTGGTTAAACCGGAGGGGGTGGGGGCTGGATGTCCCCCTTCCAGGAAATTTTGGGGGTGGGTTGTTCGTTCGCGTTTTGGGGTCCATGATAGGGGTGCGCTCTTAGGCTCCAAAGAGGACTCGTTTTGGGGTTCGAAGTCCTTTTAAAGGCCCCCGTTTTCCGGTGAAAAGGTTTTTCCCAAATTTAGGGATTCGCGGGAGCTCCTCCCCGGGGAAGGGGGCAGGTGTGTTTTGGGGGAGTGATTGCATGGTCCACCGTTAGTTTTGGGCCTACCCTGGGTTGTTTAAAAGGGAAATCCCGGGCCCCTTTGGCCCAGGTGGATGGGTTTGGGGGAATGGGGTCCCCGGGTCCCTTGCTCCCTGGGGAGGAAAAGGGGCCTCGGGTGAATGAAGTTGGGGGGTATCCAGTGTCGAGTAGGGGGGGAGGGCGTTCCCTGGGGGGGTCTGCCCGAGCACCCGCGGTTTTTTAAACTTGCCTGTCCTTGGCTGAGCTCAGGTTTATTGGTTGTAGCCCTTGGGAAAAATTTGGCCGGGGGTGGGGCTGGGGTTTTTTCCCCCGCCCGCCGGGTTTTCCCCCATTTTCCCCCGATTTTGGCCCTCGCTTTGGGGTTTCCCGGATTTTTTTTTTTGGGGGAAATCTCGATGAAAGAAAACCCCCCCCAGTAGTGACATCGGGGGGGTAGAAGGGTTTAGGCGAGGGGTGCCGGAATCTTGGCTGGTCTTTTCGTTGCTGACGGAAAAGGGGGAGCTCTTGGCCAGGTCTCGTTTCCCCGTCGATTTTTGGTAATTACTCTTTAGGTTTGGGGGGAGGTGCCCGAAGGAAGGGCGTAAACCGGGCGAACAAATTCGATTAATATGGGGTTTGGTTGGGCCCCTGGGGAGGGGCCCGGGGTCAGGGTTGGGAAAAATTGTTTCTTTGTGTCGAAGGAAGGTCTCCACCAATTTTTTTGTTTTTCTGTTTTCCCTTTTCCCGGGGAGAACTCGGCCTTTAAGAAACTGCGGGGGATGGTGGGGGCTAAACGAATGGTTGGTTTAGGGTTTCTGGGTTTCCCCCCAAAGGGGGTTTTTGTATTCTCCCTGTATTTGCTACCAAATTGCAGCCCGGGATCCCTTTAGTTGCTGTTGGGTTCGGGGTAACCATTCATTGGGTCCCAATTTGTGCCCCTCCCCGAATTGGCTTTTGCAACGTTGGGTGAAGTTGCTTGGGGCCTCAGTCCCCTGCCGTAGAACACCCGGAAATGTTACGGGGGGAAAAAAAATAAGGGGTTTTTGGGACCCCTTTCCCGATGGGTCGGGGGGAAAGGTTTGGGATTGTAATGAGCTTGAAAAGGTTTAAGCGTTGCAAACGTTTGGGATGGGGGGGACCTGAAAAAGGGGGCCCCTTCAGGTCTCGGGGTTTTGTTTGCCCAACCCCCCGCATCGTAGTGGTAGGTTTCCTTTTCCGAGTCCTCACAGGTTATTTCGCGGGGCCCTTTTCCCGGTGCAGGGGGAGTCCTGGGGCAGTCCCCGGTGTTGGGGTGGCCCCCATGAAAGGGGATGCCTGGTAGGGGTCGCGTTTTGGGGGGTTCGCGGGGTGTCGACCCCACCCCAGGATAGGTGGTGGTAAGGTTTTTTTACAAAAATTTTTCAGGTGACGTTTAATTTTTGTTCCCTCCTGGGGTACATGCCCGGGGTTTAAATTTTTTTCCTCTTGTCAAACACCCTCTTGGTTTATTTTTGGGGTTGTTTGGGTGCCCCCGGGTTGTTTCACTTCCGAAAGTGTTGAGGGGGTTTCGTTTGGGGGCACTTAGGTGGTGGGTCCAGGGGGAAATTCAAATTTCCCCTTCCTTTTTTCGTAGGCCCCCCGTTGGGCGCCCGAAAATGAAAAGTCGCCGGTCGGGGTTTTTTATCGTTCGGGGGGGCCCCGTTTTTTACCTTTTCGTCTGGAAACTATAACCCGGGACGGGGTCGAAGGTTTGCCCGTAGTTTCCCCCATGACCTTTTGGACCCTTTTTTTTTAGGTACCCTTTTTGGGGGGTGGGGTAGTCGGCCCATTCGGGGGGCCCCGATGGCTGGGGAAGGGGGTGGGGGTAGGGGAGAAGGGGTAAGGGTGGGCGGATTTTGGGGGGGGGGGTCTCAGGTGGGACCCGGGGGGACAGTGGGGAAAATTTGGGGGGGGGGGAGGGACGTACGGTGGGTGAGCGCGGGAGAAAGGGGGAAAAGGTTTTGGGGGGGGATGAGTGGGGTGCGGGGGGAGTGTTTTTGTGGTGGGTCCCGGGAATCGGGTTTGGCCCGGTGTGCCGTCTTGGTAGTTGGTTGGTCCCCTTTTTGGATATCCCCTCCCCAGGGCTGGGCCCCAGCGGGGGGAGGGGCCCATGTTGCTTTGGGCCGGTTTTTGCGCCTTTTGCTCCTTTTTCTGCCCGGGGCCCTTTCCCGGGGCGATTGAAATCCATGTCGGGTTTCCCACGATGGTTACCCGAGTACTGGCCCGGGGGGGGGGGGGGGGGGGCATTGGGGATAAGGGGGAGAAAGGGGGGGAATGCCGTTATTTAAAAGGGGAAAGGTTTGGGGTTTGGAATGGGTTTGGTGGGGGTAGAGGGGGGGAGAGAGACCCGGGGTTTGGGGGAAAGGGGTTTTGGGGGAAGAGAGGGGAAGGGAGGGGGGGGAAGAGAGAGAAGACTGGGTCGTAGAAGGAGGGGGGGGAAAACCCCGGCACTCAAAATGGCGCGGTGGGTTTTGGGAAGGGGGGGGGAACCCCGGCACTCAAGATGGCGCGGGGAGGGGTTTGGGAAAAGGGGGGGAAAAACCTCGGGACTCAAAATGGCGGTTTAGTTTGGGGGGGGGAAACCTCGGCATTTAAAATGGCGCGGGGAGGGTTTGGAAGGGGGGGAAAACCCCCCGCACTCAAAATTGCGCCCGTGAAATTTTGGGAGGGGGGGGGACCCCCGGCATCAAAGATGGCGCGGGAGGGGTTTGGGGGGGGGGGGAAACCCCGGCACTCAAGTGGCGCGGTGAGGTGGAAGAGGGGGGGGGGAAAAAACCCTCGGCCCCTCAAAATGGCGTGGGGAGGGTTTGGGAAGGGGGGGGACCTCGGCATCAAGATGGGAGTTGGGGAGGGTTTGGAAAAGGGGGGAGACCTCGGCATCAAGATTTTAACGGGGGAGGTTTGGGAAAGGGGGGAAGACCCCGGCACTCAAAGATGGGGCTTTAGGTTGGGAAAAAAGGGGGGACCCGGCACTCAAAATTGGGGCGGTGGGTTGGAAAAAAAGGGGGGGGAAGACCCGGCACTCAAAAATGGCGCGGTTGGGAGGGAGAGGAAGGAGGGGGGATGACGGGGGAAAATTTCAGTTGACCGTTTTTTTTTTCCAAAATATATACTTTAATAAAAGTTTTTTACCATTAGCGAGGTAACTACAAAGGAGCATTTACCGTGCTGGCCCCCGGGCCTTACCACCGGTACTGAGATCTGGGTTGGGAAACCAGCCCCTTTTTTTTCCCCCCAAAACCCCCTGCCCAAAATGGGGGGGAGGGGTTTGTTGGCGCTGCGCGCGCCCCTTTTTCCTTTCTGCCGGGGTTTGGGCGGCAGGGGGGGAGGTGTGCAAAAAGGGGTCCTAACTTTGAAATGTAGCGGGCCCCTGCAAGGACCGGGTATGATGAGGGGTTTTTTGGGGGAAAAAAAACCATAAAATTTAAAATCACAAATAGTAAAATGAATCCAAAAAAAATCAAGCCATACCTTTAAAAAAGATTTTTTGGCTAGGGTTTTGTTTTTTTTTGATTCAGATGTACCCCCGCAGCCTTCGGAATCTACGGGTAGGCAAGGAAAAAAAAAAAAAAAATTTGAATGCTTAAAAAAAAAGATTAAAAACCCTTAGTTGGGGGCCCAAAAATATTAAAAATGGAATGCTGACAATGTAAAAAGATAATTTTTTAGTGATGAAACTCATTTTTTTTGTTTAAGCAAATGTTTATTAGACAAAAATTTTTAAAAATTTAAACCCCTTTAAAACCCGAGCATGTCCCAAAACACTAAAAAACCCATGGGGAACCGATATTTTGGGGGTGTTTTTTTTACAGGGAAAAAGGCACTGTAAGCCTAGTTTTTGTTCCCAAAATAAAGATGAATTTTTTCCAAATACGTGAAATATTACAACGTAAAAATTTTTCAAAATTTTGCAAATTTTGACGGAACATTTCAACATGACTTGGCCCCATGGCACCCAAATTTAAAATTTGTTTAAGACTTTCATGCTGGAAAATAAAAATTAATTTGTTGGGTTTACCTGGAAAAATTTTTCCGAATTAAATCCCAAAAGAAAATTTGTGGAATATTTTGAAGAAGTTTTTGGGAAAATGGATGTTTCAACCAAAGACCGCATGAAAACGAATGCTATAAAAAAGGGGGTTTTCCCCGGGTAAAAGAAGTCAAAAATTGGCCTAAATTAGTGGGGGTCAATGCCCAAAAGGATTTTAAGAGGTAATTTCTGCTAAAGGATGAAAATACATCCTACCCAATAAGGTATTTATCGGTATATTTAAAGGCTTTGTTTTTGGGAAAAAAAAGCTATTTTTTTACTTTGTCCTAATTTAAATTTTCACAGTAATTATTGTTCCCTTTACAACTTTTCTCCCAAAAAATTATTTCGTATCTAAGGGGGGCCCTTCATTATATATAGTTCTCAAGGGAAAAAGGGGCGACACCCAAGGGCATCACTTTCCCGACCTTCTTTGGCCATCAATCAGCCCCATCAAAGGTTTGGGTTCGCAACCTTTAAACTTTTTTATCTTGTTCAACTTTACCACTTTTCTCTCAGTATTAACTAACTAAGGGTGATCCCCCGGGAAATTTAGTAAGTTTTTATATTAAAAATGTGATTGGGGACGATAAAATTTAAAAACAGTAACTACCCAATTTTTTGAGGACCCTCTTTTCAGGGGGTCAAGAGAACACCTTTAAGAAATATTTAGATTTTACGGATAAATTTTCTTGCCCGCATCAATGGGGGCCGGGTTTTACCCACTTCGGGTTTTAGATGGACATTTTATTGGGGGTGTCAAGATATTTCAACTGGAGGATTCAAGCACGGTTTTTCCCCCGGATTGAACTAGAGGTTCCTTCGAACGTCTTTGGGTTTCCCAAATGGGGGTCAAAAAAAATAAGAAAATTGACAAAAGGGCGTCCTGAAGGCCCCTAAGGGGAAGCTAATTTCCCGCAGACTTTCCTTCCCAGAGGATGTTCAGCAGGGGTTAAAAAGCAGCAAGATGTTTGGGGAAAAAAAATGTTGGTGAGGGGGAAACCCTTTTTCCAAAGGCCTTTGGGGGTAGTTTTAATTATCCCAAAAGACTAATTTACTCAAAAAACCAAAAGGGTCATCTTCCCCAACAACGCAAAAACCTGTTTTTGAACGTGTGGCTTATGAAAAGGAAGTTAAACCCGAAAAGGTGTTGGGACCCATGGAAGAAAATTTGGGATTGCCGTTTTTCTCGTGCAGGGCATAATATTTTAGCATGATTTTATGGATCATAAAATTTTTTCCAAATATTGGGGTTCCCCCAAAGGGTTAAGGAAGTTAGGAATTATCTTCTGTAATTAAAAACTACAGAAAAGAAAAACATTAAAACTCACGAGAAGAATCTTTTCAGGGGGTTTAAAACATGTGAGAGGCTTAATATGTTTAAGACCCACGAAAAAAAAGGGGGGTTTTTTATTAGGCGAGACCCAATTTTAGTGTTTCCCTTAAAAATAAAAAATGAAATTTTTGTATGCTCAAAAGTATTCCCCCCGAAACGCCCCGTTATAAAAATTTTTTTTTTTAGAGAGCACAGGAAAAAAACTCCCTGCTGGGAAAACACATGTTTTTTAAAAATTTCAAAAAAAAATTTTATTGGATACTTAAAGGGAATTTAAAACTGTTTCCCAAACAGTCCCTTTTACCTGTTTTTAATATGTCGAAGGCACGTTTGGGGGGGGGTGTGAATGTGGAAACCCCTCCTCTTCCCCACAAAGTGAGTACAAGATGCAGCAGGTTTTTTAAAACACAGGAAATTTTTTTTGGGTGTAACTCTCTAACTAAAAGGTTTAATTAAAAACAAAGGATCTTGTTTTTCATATTTCTGTTTATAGAGCTGTCCTTTCGAAGTAGTTAAGTCTTTTTTTCCAAAATCCCTTCTTGCAATTTTTGAGACTTTTGTAGCTCACCGTTTCAGATCCCCATAGTGTAATCTGGGTAAAAGGGAAATAAAAATTTTGTTTAAGATTCAAATTTACCCTGGAAAGAAAGATTGGGAATGAATTTTAAATTGCAGTATGACAAGTAAAATTTGGGGGAAAATTTTAAACCCTCCAACTGCCGCTTGGTGGGGTGGTTTGGGGGGAAAAAATTTACAAATGGTTTTTTAAAAAAAAAAAGTTGAGGATAGTTTTTGGGGGGGAGCTGCCTTGAAGAAAAAAGAAATAATTTCCCCAATTTTAAGTGATCCGAAACGGTTATAAATTCCCCCCTGTCCCCTTAAATGTCCGTAAACGCTGATGATCTGGTAGAATTCCTCCATCAATGTTTTTTAAAGAAGTTCACCCTTTGGGAGTATCTGACCTAGAAACCCGAGGGAAAAAAAAATTAATTCACCCGAAGCCCCAGTTTGCAGAAGCAATTTTCCCGGGGAAAAGGTTTAGAAGAGGATTCAGATTAAGAATATTTAGGTTCCCAAATTGTTTCGCGAGTGGGAAACCATAAAATGATCAAATTATTTCGTTGGAGAAATGTGCTGATTTGGGCGTGACAAAAGAAACGGCTGGACTGCCAAATTTTGGTTAAGTCTTAGAAATTCTTTTTTTGCCAGATGGGTTTGTCAAAACGTTGACTAAAGGGCGGGGTAATTCAGGCTGTTTTTGGGCCAGTTCAAAGCTTTAACAATTTAAAATGTTTTTTCCCGAAGCCCTTCGCCTGATGCTTCACCCCAAACCCGTGATTATGGTTGGGGGAAAAACCTTTTTTTCTATTGTTGCAGAAAGGGATAACTTAACACTCGGTAAGGACATACAGTAAGAGCACCAAAAAAGTTAGATCTTTGAACATTGTGACAGTTTGGTAGTTGCCTTCTTTAACTCAGGTGGGAGGATGTTGAGTAGTGAACACATCCTATTTGCTTTGTTTATCCTTGATAATGATTGTTAAGTTGCTGAATATTCTCTATGGTGACAAAGTTGGGGCATGTTGTTGCTGGTTATGAAATGTTAGATATAGGATCTGTGCTCGCGTCGGTTTAACAGTAAACAAGGAAAAATGTGTTAAGTTATACTTTGTAAATACAGTGGTTGTGTAACAGGACGCAAATAATAGTGGAACCTTCGAATATCGGTATTAACTGTATTGTGTTCCTAACACATAGTATGTTGAAGGTTCAATATTACCTATAATGAAATAAGGTAGCTTAAACTTGATTATATTTGTTCAAATGACAAACTTTGTGTAGGCCTATAGCCTGATTTTGGTTGGAAGAACAGTAGAAAAAATTCAAACCTATTTCTTTTCAACCAACATTGATAACATTTTATTCAAAGTCACTATCGGCAAAATGAATGGAAGGTTTATTTACCCCTCACTCTTTTTCACTCGCCCCCCTCTTTGGGGCCACGCTTTTATAATATTATGTAATAAATACACAAGATAAATTGACATTCTTTTAATTCAAAACCCCTGTTTATTCAAGAGAAAACAGAACAGGTCTTACAAACTTCGTACGCGGCTGATATCCGATCGTGGGGATCGCGGACAGGAGCTCAGTACACCATCAAGGAGGAAACCCTAGTGAGGTGCTTTGCCCCATCTTTTCAATATCACTTGCTCAGGAAGTTCCAAAGCTTTTGTAAGTAAAAAAAAATATAAAAATAAAATAGAACAAATATGGATGGAAGGGAAATGTTCGAGAAACAGGACGCGGCTCAAATAACCGTTTAGAAATGCATATGTTCCTTTTTGGAAAAGGAATAAATTTTTTTCCTTAAAGACCCTTTAAAATTTTTCTTTGACTCTAGTGGCCTACGTCATGCACTTACGTCATTGACAATGGGTCCCTTTTGCCCCTTAAAGAAGAATGCCTTAGGCCATGTAATATACTATTAATTTAAAAAAAATAAGTACGTTTATAAATTAGGACGATATTATTGTCAATGCTTCACATATTTTAGGGGCGGTCAGTAAAACATTAAAACATTGAAACATTTAACTAGAAATCCCTGCTGTATTTTTTATTTGATATTAAAACAGATATTGGTGGTAAACATAATAAAGTAACCTAACATACACGAAAAAATCTTACCAGGGAAAACCAATAAATAAAAAATCATAAAAATGATTAAAGGATCGCCCCAACAAACCCCTTTTGTGGGCCTACCCCACCGTGTGAGTGACCACTCATGGCTGCTGCTCCATCATATCCTTAACCAACTAGGTATTCCCGCCAATCAATACCATAAGCTTAAGGCGTGTCTTTAAACAAATATCAAGTCGTTTCCTGTTAATCACGAGCAGGGGGAAATCAAGAAACACTTCCCCACTTTGTTTACCTCTAATCCATATAGTGCACACAAACGATAATCGTTCTGTTTTTAGCATTTTGGTTTTATCAGCCAACACAGTATAACATTTTGAATTGTTTATTTTTTGACAAAGTGTGAAAACTTTTTGTTATATGGAAAAAAATGTCTCGGAAGATACGGAAAATATTTGGCAAAGGGAAAAGTAAAGAAATTTTATGAAATTATATAACATTAACCACATTTTTTCGTTAAAAATTTTTAAATTTAGTTCAAATGTAACTAACATTGAATACATATGTTTCAATTGAATCTAGGTACTCAGATCCCGGTTAATATTTTAAATTAATCTAATCTTCTTACTTTTCATAGAACTTTAAAAATATGTTATAAACATCAATAGCCAAAAAATTTTTATTTTCAAGTTTTAAGTAGCAATGTATTTTCCCCGGTAAATAGATTTCCACACGTTATAGTAAATATTTAAATTCCTGATCTTTTAAATAATTAACGGTTTTCAAACTTTTTAGTTTTTTTGTTACCATTTTCTTTCGGGTGTAGCCTTTTTAAATACTGACTCGTAAATACTTGTTAAGTGAACCCTGTGATCATTAAGTGGGCTCTTGTCAAGAACATTTCCAATGTGTCATTCCAAATTTTTCAAGGCTTTTATAAAAAGATACATACCCCCTCGGCAGCGCGGGGTTAAGGCGCAACTCATATAGCTAGTCTTCCTATGCCCCGGGAGATTGAATTTCGAACTCAGTGGGATGTATGGGGGTGGTTTTTTCCAATATGCTTTTCCCTCTTTCTCCACACAATGAAAAGGTACGCTTCCTTTTCACATACCTTCCCTTACATAACCCCCCAGCGTAATTAGTCATACGTTAACCCAAACAGTAGTAAGATACGGTGCTAAAAAAATAAAATAAAAAAAAAACCCGGGGTTTTCCCCTTAATCTACCCATGTTTTATTACACGGAAAGAGGCTCTTCATTTAAAAAGGTGTACGCGTGTCCGATGCTTTTTTTAAGCCACCCAATTTTTATATTAAATAGCAGGAGTTTGATGTACAATAAATTTACTTTGAACAAGTCCAAACATTTGTCACAAGGTTTTTGGGTAATTTTTTGTTATAAAACCCAGCAAAATGCCACAATTGTAAGAAGAAAGTTTTCAACAAATTCGTTCCCCGAGAATGCAAGTGATCATCTCCAAAAGTTCAAATTTGAAATATTTGGTTTTTTACCGTCTATTTAGAATGTACATGGTTCACCTACGGTGAAGTTGAGATTACAAATTATAATGAATTAACGAGGATACAAACCGAGTTGTCATCTAGTAACATTGGTTGGGTGTCACTTGGTCGAAATTCAATGCTCTTTTATACAAGTAGAAAATTGGACAAACAATTACATTCTCAAGTGACGAGATCACAACTGACAAGGCCATTTGAATGAACAATGCTGTCCTGGACCAGGGTTGAAACAACCCGGGTTATTTTTAAAAGAAAGTTGGGTTATATTGTCTTTTTATTGGGCTTTTTGTGGTTTGATTAAAGATACTTGCATGTTATCTGATTTAACCAATCATTTAAATATAGTAATTATTCGGAATCCAGTGAAACATATTTTAATTTTAATAGAGGAAAGGGAAAGAAGTAATAAGAGACATAAAAAGGAAAACAATAATGCAACAATACTCTATTAGCTGTATATGTATAAGGGTTTTTAAGTGAGTTCTTTTTAATAAGACCCGGTTGGGTTTTTTTGGGGGCTGGGTAAACGTATAACAACCCTGTCCTGGGTGTGTGAAGACTGTTATCATTTAATTTTTTATTGCAACAGTTGATTTAGAAAACAAAAGGATCGTCATTAGAACGAATTTCAGCTGGTCAATGGAAAAATGCAAGATACTTGGTTTGATTTTAACACCAAACAATTGCTGTCATTGGAGAATATATTTAGTGGTGAATTATTAGTCATTTGTACCTGTATAAAGAAAGTGGAAAAATTCTTCACATATATTTTGGAACATCTGTAAGCACAACACCCTAGTAGCTTCATTGTACTTTTCCCACTGGCAGCCGACTCTGCCCAATGTCACGTGGTTCGGTCTCATACCGTGTCGGCTTCAGTGAGGATGACGTCACTAACTCTCTACCCAACTATATAAGCTCGATGGCTTCAAATGTTCTCGGAGAGGAGAAAAGTGTGTTAAACATGGATGAATCCTATTCTGGTTCAAGAAACAGGGTGTAAGCGAGGGAAATGTTGTGAACATGAGGATTGACATAACCTATTTTATGATGCATTCATCCTAGCCACCTTACCATAGTTGTTTAAACTTAGTAACATTTAGGCTTTTGGTTAAAATTTCAGCAATTTGAAATTCATTTGGACATTTTCAATCTTCAACAACTTTATCACACACTCCCTTGAATAATTATGCTTCACATCCATATGTTTTAATCCTTTGTGTTCTCACTTCTCAAGACACTTTATGGCAGGCTGGTTGTCCTCATGTATGGTGGGCCACTTTGGGGTTGATTCCTGCCTACAGTATTAGTTGCGTAGCCACAGGACTTTAGTACAAGCATTGGCCAGTGAAATGAATTTGCCTTACAGGTACTCAAGGCAAAAATAGAGGGCTGCTTTCTAGTTGTCCAGATACAGTGAACCAAAAATTCAGAAGAAATCTAGATATTGATTACGACTGGGATTGTTTGGCCCATCTTGAATCAGCATATGCAATTAGGGTTGTCCCTTCTTCTTTATGAAAGTGCAGAGCTAGGTGTGTGAAGTTCCTTGTAAATAGCAAAGAATGCCCTTCAGTGATTCCCAGTGAGTAATAGTTGCCCCCGCTTTGAAACCTGTTGAAATAATTGACAGAAAAAATCAGTTCAGGTTGGGGCATACCATTAAGTGCATCAAACTGCCTATGGCTCTCTTGATGGAAGACCCAGCGCAGGAGGTAGCTTTCCACCCGGGGGATGAAAAAGTCAGTTTCCAGGTGTCATTTTCTTGAGGGAATTTAATTTTTCCCCTTTTTGACTAGAATCCCTTCCTCTCATCAGGTCTACCTTTACACACAAAATCTTCAAGAAAATTGCCAAGAAAGCTTTCTGATTCATGGAAAGTTCCATAATCGTGCAAAAAATTAATTTCCCCGTGGGCTGGCTACGATGGAGTTAATCTTTTACGTGTGGGGGCGTTTTTTTGTCCCAACTTTTATGTGGCTTCGCCCGAAGGGAGTTCCCTTTTGACGGATACTGTTTCGCAAAAAGTGGTGTCTCACGCTGAATGTCATATTTTCTCCCTACAATGGGATTTTTTATCAAAGAAAATGCCCCATGCCAAACTCTTTATTGTGGTAGCCTTGGTGCAAAAGACGATATGAGCACCTTTAGTACGATTGTTCAATTTCCCTTTTTGTAGTAATTTGGGATGCCAATAAAAATCAGCCAAAAATACACAATTTTGACAATTTGGCATGACTATACCAACATCGTCAGGCGATTTACAATCCAAAGGACTTACTGTTGGGTTTCTATTAACAATATATACTGCTGTAATCACAGCTTCTGACCAGAGATCTTTTGAAACATTTATGCCTAGTGGCATACACTACACACGCTCCATTAGTGTTCTATTCTTGCTTTCACTTGAGAGGTGTATATCTGTCAAAGTGTCCTCTCATCTCTGAAGATCGTATTCACCACCTCGATCAACCTGAAGTGGCGTATTTTTTCATTAAAACGAACAATTTCTAGAACTTCATAGTTCTTAAAACACTCTAATACCTCTGACTTTTCTCTGATAATGTAAACATGGGTTTAAAGTGACTATAATCGTCAATTAGGGTAAGTATGTATTCTCTTACCGTCATATGATGTAGAACTGATCAGACACATGGCATCACGGTGGACAATGGACAAGCTGCAAGGGGCGCTTTGCCCTTGAGCGAGTTTTTACATGAAGCAATTTAATCATTTTACCTTGGATACAATGCTCACATGGAGATTCCTGAGTTGTAAGTTTTTGTTTAAACACACCATTCATGCCATTAACCATTCCACAAAGATACTTCAAACTGGTATTGCCAATATGCGCCAGTCGTTTTTGGCCATAGATTTGTACAATCTACCTCAGCAACATTGGCACAGGTATTTTGAACAAAAAATGTCACTAAATACATTTTGGCAGACTCGGATGCAACTGCTACAAGTTTATCATGCTTGAAAATTTTTGCTACACTTTCTTCATAAATTACCTTGCATCCATTTGAATTCAGTTGTCTGACTGATAAGAGGTTGTTTTTGTAGACCAGGGACGATAAGAATACTTCCCACTTGATCACATTGATTTTTCCATCCATCTCAAAAGACGCACAGAGATCACCAACTTCTGTCGCTTTTAAATTTACACCTAATTTTGCGAGCTTGATATTCGCAGAACTTGAGAGATTATGAATATTAGTTAGAAGATGACAATAATTAGCACAGATCATGTGTTCTGAAGATCCTGAGTTTCTGTTCCTTATCTAATAAACTATTTTTTTACAAAGTTCAATGTCAATTTTTCGGCTGGAGTCTCAAGAGCAGTAACAACTACATTGAATTTGTTCGGCATGGTAATTAAAAGATGGCAAACAATATCTAATTCCTCTACTGTAGCACCCGTTTTTGACTGTAATTCACGAATCAATTTATCAAATCGATTAAAATGTATCTCCAGAGTTTCACTTGATGGCTTGAACTTTATCAATAAGAGACTTTTACGTTAAAGTAACTGGTTAGCTATGCCTTTTCTTGTATAGGTATTCATGAGAGAAAGACATATCTCAAATGCAGATACTTTATCCTCGGCACATTCAAGAACGTTATCTGAAAGTTAATGGACTAATTGAGGCTTGAATTTTCAATCTTTTTTTTTCCACTCTGCCAGTTCTTTTGTCTTCTTATTCATGATTTCTGAACTATCAGCTTCAATGAAAATTACTTTCGTTTGGTAATCACTTTGAACTACTTCCAGCAATTTGAGTCCATAAATCAGGGTTTACATTCTAAACTTCGAGTTATCAAAGTTTGAACCATCAAGTAATGGAACACGATACTTTTCTTCATCTGTCATGGCGGCTAACAAGGCTTCTTCTAGGATAAATCTTCTAGAGGTCGACGTTAATGTTGATTCTCGAAGCACACAGACAATAATAAATGTTCATTCATTTTAAAAGACACTGGGCCTATAATCTGAAAACGTGCCACCGTAGATTTATGGAATGTTTATTCTACGAACATCAAACATTACCGGATTGAAAGTACAGTGGAGCGTCGTTAATCCGGACCGATCGGGACCGGGACCCATCCGGATTACTGAATTGTCCGGATTTTCAAATGTGCTTTCAATAACTGTATACATACGTAATGTATTGACTAGAGGATACATGACGCTCGGGAGTCTACTGTATTGCAAAATAGAGGCTGAAGGGTTCGAAAAATACAGCACACAAAATATTTTAATAAAGTATATTGAATAAGAACATGTACATTATGTAATTTAGATTAGTAACTATACAATACTTTTTAAATACTTTTTATAAAAGAACAACAAGAATCTACAGTAATTAATGGAAACTTACTGGGTAAAAAAGTCCTTAATTGTTTTTTGTACAAGACTTGACGTACGTTTCTTTGCAGCCATGTCTCTCAGTCTTTTAAGAAGTACGAGTTGTATCGCCGTCCCCTCAGGTTGTCTCTCTAATCAGTTCATAGCTGTCTGGAATGCTTCATAGGCGTCTTGAGTGTGAAGGACTGGCAGCTTCTTCAGCATCTATTTCTTCATCGTCGTCACTCTCTCCTACATTGCTTCCATTATCATTGTCCTCAATTACCTGATGAACTATTTCATCATTCAAATGCTGATAAACCAGGGTCATTGCCATCACTTTCAAACCACTCCCTTGCGTCAAGTTCACAAGGCAACTATACGATGAAGGTTTCACCACTGCTGTAAAGTTTGTAAATGATAGCACAGAACTGAGCCAAGCACGTGACCAAGGAGAGGTGACTGGCTAAGTCGTTGAACTCTCAAGAACACCTTCCTTTACCTTCCCTACCTGCTCTCACCGTCGATCCAGATTTGCGACGCTCCGGATTTTCGACGCTCTACTGTACTTTATTAACTAAAAATTAATATGAACTAAAAAACTAAATACATATCAGGCAAGAACACATACTATCAACAGAACTACCAACATATGCATGAAAACTGTACAAAATCATAATGAATAAATGTTAAATTGCTATATCAACAATATTTTCTAGAAGCTAAATTATAAGTAATTGTTCTAATGCTTATTCTCATTTACTGTGGTTGTTGGGGACGAGTTAACTTATTTTGTTTTATTTTTGAATGGTTCTAGCATTATTTGTGTAGGTGAATTTGACCACTGGCTTTGGACAGTGGGATTATCCCTATAAAGTTATTATTAACAGCTGGGATATAATATATATTGTTTTGCATTTTCTGCGCAGGAACTAAGTTTAGGAGGATCTGTCTGCCCAGTATTATCATCACTTCTCAGCCTTAGTATGTCAAAGTATGGACTGTTTTAACTCTTTTGTATTAAGCATAGTTCAGGTATTACTAATTGGGGCCATGTGACTCAGGTACCTCAAAGAATAAACACTATGATCAGGGTGTGCCAGCTGTAAATGGCCTTTCTGCAAGATAGGGGATGATCTTCAAATTTAAAGTGCATTGCTGGCACAGAATATTTTATTCTATTAGAGTCTCTTTTGGGTATTATTGCGTAACCTTGATATTAGTTTGGATTTCTTAGAGCTTTATTGTTGTTTCTAAATCTTATAATGCTCGACTATAGTAATAAATCAATTTGTTTATGAATATTGTCACTTCTTTCATCACATTCAATGGACGCTAGCTACTAGTTCTCTGCTCTGTTAAATGTACGAAAATTAACCAAGGGTTTGGAACTATACGTACATTTTCTATTTAAACAATATATTAAATAAAAATAATTTAAATTTATACTGGCTCTATTTGTACCTCTGTTTTCTTCTCCAATTCCAGTGTTCCTTCACAACATTATGTTCATGTTGTATAATTGACATTAAAGGATGTTGTGGTGGTGTGAAATTGTCCTTCAGGAACTACCAGAAAACACATGCCGTGGTCTTTCTTGATCATGATGTTGACTAAGGGTGACCACGTGTAAATATTATTTAAATCAACCATTAATATGGGATTAGGCTGGCTTATTTGAAGCAATTCCGTTACCAAATTAACCGAATTCTAGATGTAAATTCAACTTATATATAAAATTGAAAGTTGGATGGCAGACGTATGTTGTTTTAAATACTTTAATGTTAAAAGTGTATAATCTTTGTCCAATACAAAATAAACACTAGACAATGTGTTAGCCTATAATTTATAATAGACCTATATTATTATATTTTAGTGTAAATAGCAGTGATAATATCATTGCACAAAGTTGTCCTATGTAATGTAATACAAAGTAGCAAGGTCCTGTTAATGTAAAATGAAAGATTAATTTTACTATTTTCGTTTGGCCCATACTATACAACATTTACAATCAGCAATAACAAAACGATAAACTAGTCATTAAGTTTGTCAAAAATTCAACATACAAAAATGATATTTTTGAAGTGTGCCATAATGACTAATACTTGTCCTTTAGGAACTATGAAGGTTAAATGTTAATGTATTCTGATTTTAACTTACTTTATAAATATAGCCAAAAAGTATTGAAAGTGATTTGTTTCCTGAAATAAGTTTTCCTGGCTTTAATCATATTTGAGAAGGAATCGAGATAAATAATAGATAATTTATCTGGGTATATTATTTCTTCTTCCTATTTGAACCAACTTGTTTTGTTTTATCTGTACTACATTCCTACAAAGGAAAATGTCAAATGTTATGTTTATTAATGATTTTATACCGACTTGAATTTATACATTACAAAAACATAATGTGATTCTTTTTACTTATTTCTTAATATCAAGATTAAGGTATTTAAATAAAGTTTAAACATGTTTGGAACATCAATAAGCTATGATTAGAAACATGTTTCAGCAATCTCCTTTATTCAGGTGTTAAGGATTCTGTCACTACCAGTGCCAGTATGTCAACAAATGGTGAGTTTATATAAGTTAATAATCCAATTCCATTTAGATGTATTTTCTATAATTATTTAATTCTGTCAAGTAGCTAAAATGGGTGTAGGGAGAATTAAATTAGGGGGAGGGCTGGGTGGTAGTTCTAAATTGTAATGACGATAAAACTTACTATTATAAAACTACAAAATAAAAAATTGTTGTTA
>JBCFYV010003877.1:0-25457 GCA_039000515.1 Timema cristinae
TGAACCACGTTCTTTTACCAGTCTCAGAAACCGTAAGGTTCTTGGGACTTTTATTTGATTTTAAATTAACTTGGATCCCCCACATAAAAAACTTGAAAGCGAGGTGTATAAAAGCACTCAACCTGATCAAAGTAGTTTGCGGTCGGTCATGGGATGCAGATAAGGAAACCTTGATGCACCTATATAGGGCCTTGGTAAGATCTCAACTAGACAACGGCAATTTTGTTTATGGCTCAGCTAGACCATCAGCGTTAAAGATGCTAGATAGTGTCCACCATGCTGGTATTCGACTGGCTATTGGTGCTTTTCGTACCAGTCCAATCGTCAGCATCTGTGGCGATGCCGGCGAGCCCCCTCTTCCTTATCAGTGGTCCTATCTTCTGGCATCTTACGTGTCGAAACTACATTGCATGCCAGAGCATGTTGCCTACCGTCCTGTGTTTCATCCCCCCAATCGAGTCTTGTATGAAACCAAAAGGCGTAGGTCAAGGCCGGTTGGGATCCGGATGCTATCGGTTTTCGACACGTGTGGAATAGTCCTGCCAAAGGCTATCCCCACATCACCAGGTCGAGTTTCTCCCTGGAAGATACGCCTTCCGAAATGTCATTTTGATTTTGCCAAGTTTCCCAAAGCGACCACTCCAAATGCTATATATAAGAGGACCTTTAACGAACTTTTCTCCACTTGCTTTCAGGACTTTCAGTGCATCTACACGGATGGTTCAAAGTGTGGGACCTCTGTGGGATGCGCCTTTGTTGTAAAGGGAAATAATTTTAAATTTTGTTTACCTGGTGAATCCAGTGTTTTTACGGCTGAATTATACACCATTTTTAAATCTTTATGTTTTGTTTATCGTAAGTGACACCGTTCTGTTCTCATCTGCACGGATTCCATGAGTACTCTCTAGGCATTGTCCACTCTATACTCCTGGAATCCCCTCGTGCAGATGATACATGAGCAAATTTAAAAAATTGATTCATTAAGCACCGACTTGCCTTTTGCTGGATTCCTGGTCACGCAGGTCTTTCAGAAAATGAACTGGTGGACCAGGCAGCCAAGGAGGCGGTTCACCTGCCTCCTGATGCGAGTTTTGGTCTAATGTTCTTATACCTGAAGGGTTATGTTTGGCGTGGGGTCTTATGCACCTAGCAAGAGCAGTGGGTTTCGACCCCTGCTCAGAACAAGCTACGTTCCATCAGGGACGGTGTGTCACGGTGTCCCTCTTCTGTACGAAAGTCTAGAAGAGAGGAGGTCATCGTGACAAGATTCCGCATGAGACAACACATCATTGACCCGTGGGTTTTTATTAAGAGATGATCCACCTCCAGCGTGTGTTTTGTGATGCTCCTTCTTAGTGTGTACCACATTTTGGTGAAGTGTCGCAAGTATTCGCCTGGTTTTTGGTTTTAACGTTGGCCCTTTGTTTTTTCATCACGCGATAGAGCGGATGGGGTTATTTGTTTACTCCGTTTTATACGCCAGGCGGATCTTTTTAATACCATTTGAATCGCTTTTATAAAGTGCTTTATTTGGATTTTTTCTTATATTGAGATTATTTTTAACATTTTAAGTGTAGTGAAACAATAGCCGGAACTATTGTTAATGCATTTTAGTGAGGATAACACCTCTCCGATATCATTTTCTGAAAATTGAAAAATGACACCTGGACACGGGAATCGAACCCGGGACCTTCGGCTTAGTACGCCACTGCTCTTACCACTGAGCTATCCAGGATTTGTCCCGTGCCCAAGGTCATTCTTCACTCATAGTTTTAAGGCAGAGTCTAAGATGGACTTGCGGAG
Organism: Timema cristinae; assembly: GCA_039000515.1. Classification (NCBI taxonomy): domain Eukaryota; kingdom Metazoa; phylum Arthropoda; class Insecta; order Phasmatodea; family Timematidae; genus Timema; species Timema cristinae. The sequence goes on from JBCFYV010003877.1 coordinate 1,804, forward strand.
GTCGTCAGCTTTATAAACACGTGATACACAAGATCACAGCCATCAGACCACGCAGCCATTAGCGACTCGGTGATATCGGAGAGGTGTTATCCTCACTAAAATGCATTAACAATAGTTCCGGCTATTGTTTCACTATATATGCAATCCTATACAATTATATATATATATATAATTGTCCAATGGCTGCAAAATTGCCAACTACCGAGTCTGCCTTAAAACTATGAGTGAAGAATGACCTTGGGCACGGGACGAATCCTGGATATCTCAGTGGTAAGAGCAGTGGCGTACTAAGCCGAAGGTCCCGGGTTCGATTCCCGTGTCCAGGTGTCATTTTTCAATTTACAGAGATTTTAAGTGTACATTAATATGTTGTTTTGTCTTCTTAACACGTCTTTTAGTATGCTTTAACATATTTGTTCGGTCTTTTTTATCATAATTTAGTATGTTTATTTTGTCATTTTAACAAACTTATTATATTTAAAAATGTTTGTTTGTATTTTTAATTTAGTGCCTGTGGGTTTTTATTAGCAGGCGTATCACTTAAAAACATACTAATGACCCATTTGAGCACTCCAATGGAGTGTTTCAAATAGTTACATTCTCATATTGAGTATTCTTTCAATACAAATTTTACTGTATCTTTAAATGTCAAAGCCCTAAAGACCTCACTGTGTCGATGGGCTTATAAACTCTAATATGTAACGTCCCTATCCTACTTCCGACAAAACTGTGTAAGGTCATTAGTTTTATGTGGGTGCCCGGTAGCCAACAGTAGTCTAGCACTACCAGAGGACCGTAGGGACTTACATGGTTAGGATGGACCCCGAGCTATAGGGTTGGGATGGACAATAAGATACATTTATTAATATAGTCAGATGCTAAACTACTACATGAGTCACCGGATCACTCGCGATCGACCCTCTGGCGGGGTGAACCACCAGATCACATTTTATATCGTCATTTCGTCAGACGTGCTAGCTACCACCACATATGTACTCAGCATGGCTTCCAACACTCAACAATCATGTGTTATTCTCACACACAAACTTGCTGATCTCGATATTCCACCAGCCAGGAAGGTCCATCGGTCGCACCGTGCTCGCTCGTCCACAGGATACAAGCTATATGAGATATATGCTGTTCTCAGCAGGATGGCAACCCAATACTCTTGACTTCCAAGGAAGTGTACAAGCGTGGGTTAACCTCCTGCCCGAATAAACCTTAAAATAATTATGGTCTTACAAATAATAATAATAATAATTAATTCATGGTCTTCATGTGAACCTTCATTAGGCCTACGTTGAAACCCAAATCACTTGTGAATTCAGAATGTGGAAGACCAAGCTCATTTTCCAGTTTCAATATGTCCAATTGACACTTGTAATTCTTTATTTTTAAATACTCTAATTTGTAGTTTTCTTTTATTTTTGACATAGCCTTCTTCAGATGAATCGACTTCGATAATCAATTTCTTTCTTTTGGTAACCCGTCCTAAAAACATAATTAATATAAGGAATTTGTCAGACTATAACCTTGTTGTTTTAAGTAGATATTTTTCATTTAAAAAGGGTAAGTTTTATAACTGCGCAATGGTAATTATTACATTGTTGTTAATCTAGGCCTACCTATGTTGGCATGGGGATTTGTCTACAAAGGTGACACTATTCAACATTATTTGTTTCCTTCTAAGATATTATTTCTTCTTGTTGGCCCTGCCCGACACTTTGATAGGCCCATTCTTTGTATTGCTGCTGCTAACTTCTTCCCATGTTTCTGTAATCCCTAAGGATAATGATTTTCAGCACAATTAGGTCAAGATCATTTAATTTTCTGTTTGTCCTTCCTTCAATCTCAGTCTTCTTCCTGTTGTCAACCTTTACCTAGACATAAAATATAGGGAAAAAAATAATATCCCTAATTTAAGTTTTGATATATACTTACAATTTAATTTCAGCTTTGAATTCATAAGTTTCATGCACTGTTTGATTTATAAAACTGTAAGATTAGTTAGGTTAGATTAACTTTGCCTATTAAAATAATAATAATGGCTTATTAAAATAGTAATGTTTCCAAGTCATTGTTCTAATAATTATGTTACTTTCCATTGTTTGTTTTTTTCAATTTTGCCACAGGACATCTTGAACATAGGACAAATTCTTACTATTGAGTATTATACCTAAAGATACCCAAATTCATATATTTCCATCCATAAATTTATTTTAGTGTCTTTAGTGATTTTATCAGAAAATGCTACAATCAGAACTACTTTATTATTATTTTTAAATCACAGCTATTTTGTTAACTAATTGATACTGCCTATTCATTTTCAATGTAGACATTGTAAATGCAAACTGTGTTTATATTTATCTTGCAAATAAAACAGCTGACTTGTAGAGTTGTAGATATTTATTCAAGTCCACCAACGTTTACAAGTCAAACTATTTTCTTTATGATACCCATTATATTTACAGTTGTAAAGCATTCACTTATAAATTATAATAGTAAATTGTAGACGTGTAGCTTTATGATATAGGTCCCAGAATGTAGTCAATGTTTAATTATTAAGATTACGTACTATAGCAGGTTATTCCCCCGCTGCGGGACGAGGTTTAAAATAGTCACGCTGTAACCCCTGGTTGATGTAAGAGGCGACTAAAAGGGGATGCTTCAGTGTAGGACGTACCTCGTTCAGGACAAACCTATCCTATATCTTTACTTTCTCCTCCCTTTTTCTTCCTTATTTTTCTCTCTCCTTCCTTCTTCTCCATTCGCTTTCTCCTTCCTTCTTCTCCATTCTATTTCTACTTCCTTCTTCTCCATTCTCTTTCTCCTGCCTTCTTCTCCAGTCTCTCTTCTCCTTCCTTCTTCTACATTCTCTTTCCCCTTCCTTCTTCTCCATTCTCTCTTCTCCTTCCTTCTTCATTCTTTTTCTCCTTCCTTCTCCCTTATATTACTTTTTTTACTTCTTTCTTCCCTTCCTCCTGCCTGCACGGAAGCTATTTGGCTGATCCATTGACGACCTGGCTCTTCTCGGACAATTACTGGATACCTCTGCAATTGAGCTCCTGAATGAAAGTGCGCTGGTTGTAATGTAATAAAAGGGCCTTAGGGATGACAATAAACGGGTACTATACTTTGAGAAAAGATCGGTTGCGTTCATGAGGGCCCGGACGTAAAATTGGCACTTTCCTGCACCAACTTGCTGCGACGACCTCTCTCCTGGCTATGACCTATGCGAAGGTTGTCATGTTTAGCGTCGTGTGGGGTTTCCCATCGGGAGGGTTAACAGGGCCACATGAGGTAGAACCAACTTGGATCACCCTGGGTCTGCGATCCGAGTATTGTGCAGGTTGACCCCCAAAAAGGCATGACCACTTCCATTGTTGCAGCTAACACCTTACTGTCCGCTAGCACCTACTGCCAAATTCTGCTGGCAACTCACTGCCCGGCCCCTCACAGGGCTGTAATATTGACAAGAGGCGGAAACGGGTTTTAGTTTTATTGGCCCAATTTATCTAAGGACGTGAGGGAATGGGTACGTAAGTGTGAACCCTGTCAGGAGGCTAAACCCTCCCAGAATTCTAAGATAGGTTTGCATTCTGCAGACATCGCTACGCTACGCGTCCCTGGGAGAAAGTCTTTGCCGACTATGTAGGGCCCCTTACTCGCTCCTCCCAGGGCAACACTTCAATACTGGTTGCCATGGATGCTTTTTCAAAGTTTGTGATTTTGATCCCCCTCAGGGACATGAAAGCATCGACGACGGTGAATGCCCTGTCTGGGCGGGTTTGGGCTATTTTAGGGACACCCAGGATTATTGTAAGTGACAATGGGCCCTGTTTCAGGTCTAAAGCATTCGGGGACATGTGCTTCTCTTGGGGCATGAAACATGTGACCACCAGCCCTTACTACCCTTCCCCTAGTCACGTAGCGCTTACCATCTTCCACCACCATGACCACTCTCACTGGGATAAACATTTAGACTTTTTGAACGTTGCGTTCAGTTTTGCATTCTACGGGTCAGTCGGGGCCACCCCGGCTTCAATCTTCCTAAATAGGGATCTGAACCACCCCCTTCTGGCGACTTGGGACATCGACCCGCTTTTATCCGAGGCCTACGACCGCCCCTTTGAGGAAAAATGTGAACTTGCCTTTAGAAATTTGCAGAAGTCTCAGAGGAAAGTGGCTTCGACCTACAATCGGGGGCGTGTTCCCGTATTATTTAAAGTTGGAGATAATGTTGTTTGTAAATGTTTCCCCCTGAGCTTGGCTGTGGACAAGACGTCGGCTAAACTGGCGTACAAGTGGAGTGGGCCATGGTGTATTGACAAGTTCTTAACGCCCGTCTCTGTACTGCTGAAGGAAATAGCCGACCCATCGGTTACCCATCGGGCACATGTCAGTCACCTGAAGTCAGTGATGTAATAAGTCAGTGCCCTGTGTTAGTAGGTACCCGTTTGGTATCAATTGTATAGGTTGTATATATGTTAGTATAATAGTGGGTTGTGTGTTGTGTAATGTTCAATTATAAAAGGGGGGCCCCCTACTTTCTAACGTAATGTTGTAAGGGATATTTAATGTGTTTCAAATTATAACCCTAGGGGACTTTTTGAAAGGACTAGTGCGCGTGTGCGCGCCCGTTTAAAAGAAGATGGAACAATTGACTGGGCCTTTGTTTGAAAGACTTCCATCCTTGGAATGTCAACCAGGAAGACGCCTCTATGAAAAGTGCCTAGATTGTCCAACCCATGTTGGCCCGAACGGACTAGACTCGTATTGAAACGTTCTTGGATTGGTTTTGGACTGTATATTTGTGTTTTAGGTATAATGTGTCTTTATTGTGTTCTCAGAGAGGCCTTCCTCTTCCTCCTCACCTACCTCCCCCTTCTGGTTCTGGCGGCTAAATACTGGACTGTACCGTCTTCGGAAGAAAGATGTCAACCGCATAAGATGGGCCGGTTATCATTAGGAACGGGTCTCGGCGGCAATGGATCGTCAGGAATGAGGAGTTGGAGGGTCGGGGAGGTTTGTGCATATGGTGCTTTGGCATGGGCCATCCTGGATTTTGTCGAGGTACTACTACCAAGTAGGTCTGCTATTGGCTGTGAGGGCCACTGTCTGGAAGCCTTTCACCGGACTGTGGACTACCTCCTCCGTACCAGTACTGATGGCAGGGATGGTACTCCTTGCCGTTCCACCGCAGCTGAGGACATTTTCGGCTCCCTTTGGGGGGGGGGGGGAGGATGTAACGAGTTACTAGTTAACGTTATATCGAATGGGTCTACACTCACCGACTCTCGTGATCAGCTACAACACAAACACTAACATCAAAGCCCGAGCTCTGACCTCTACCCTCCAACTGGCACAACAGACTGAGCGGAGCCTTCAACCAACAGTCTGCTCGAGACTCGATCCGTGGCCGGCCGGAAACGACTAAACTTCCACGAGGCCAGACGGAGTTGTCACTTCCGTCGCTAGGAGGACCTGGAAATTTCTAGGTACCACTAGACGCATTCTTTGCTGTTCGTTTGTTCTATCATTCCCCCCCCCCCTCCTTCCCTTTCCAGGCCACTCTGTGGATCCAATAATTGTATATATAGAGATCGCGATTTTGGAATAGTCACTTATTATATCACCGACTAGGCTTGGTGAGGACGGCGACTTGGGACTGTAATTTATTTTTATTCAAAATTGCATTTTCGGCTTAAATGGGGAACGACTTTCTAAATTACTGTTTTGGGCTTATTTATAAGTAAAACTTAGGAATTATGAAATGTTGCGGGCAGGTCAATACGAATACTCTCGCGGAGTATGAGGGTTAAAGTCATATTGATAGTTACAACTTGTTTATGTTTTTGTTATGCATTCATAATGTATATTTGTTTATTTATAATATTTTTGATCGCGCCTAGGCGTACTCGGCGTGTCAGGCTTACCGCCCGTTCTTTGTAGTTCGCATGTTTGGATAATATGAGTTTATTTAACTGTCTATTTAACTGGGAGTATACAGGGCACTTAGGTGTTAGAGTAGAGGCTTGGCCTAACGTTTTGTTTTAAAATCAACGTTATGTTGATTTCATTAGAGTTAAATACTCGTATATGTTTATCGTTTTTCGTCTAAGTTTAGATGTATGATAAGAGTTGCAATATTATTTGATTGCGTGCGCTTAACGCTATTATTGAGGGAACCGTAGAAGGAACCATAGAATCCCACGATGTCAATTAGTTCTACTGTTATAACTTACAACAAACATATAACTGTATGTTTCCCCTTTTATTTTCAGATATTGTTAAAGTAAGGTTATAGACATAACTCCGAGAGTTATTTAGATCTTAGTGAAGAAGCGCTTTACGCTATATTGTCTTGTTTGCATTAGTTGTGTATTTACTTTCTGATTGTCCTTAAATAAAACAAACTATGTTTATGATTGGTAAACTTCTTGTCTGGTTTTCCCGTCACACTTCCTATAATGTTAGAAATATGTTCAAGGGGTTTACAGTAAAATATTGGAAAATATAATTAATAAACTATTTATATGGTATTCAGAATCCCGCAATCTGCTATTTAATAATAAATGTTGCTTTCGCCGTTTACGATCCACGGTGGATCACCTTGTCCGTCTAGAGATGACTGTTCGTGACGCTTTTCTCCATAAGTAGCATCTTCTGGCTGTTTTCTTCGATCTGGAGAAAGCGTACGACACCACCTTACGGTACGGTATTTTTAAAACCCTTTTTAATTGAAGCTTTCGAGGGAACCTCCCTGTTTTATATCTGATTTTATGTCGCATAGACACTTCCAGGTAAGGTTTAATAACATATTCGATGATTTTATTCAAGAAAATGGGGTGCTTCAGGGTAGTATTTTGAGCTGTATGTTGTTCGCTATCGCGATAAATGGCATTGTGGGCAACGTGCGCTTACCTGTTCGTTCTTGCCTTTTTTGTTGATGACTATACAATTTATTGCAGTTCGTCAAGTTTCCACAAGGCTGAACGGCAGATTCAACTCTCTGTCAACAATCTTTGGTCGTGGGAATCGCGTTATGGCTTTCGCTTCTCTGCAGCCAAGACGATGGTTTCTCCACTTCCACAGGTCTCGCGGAATACAGCCAGCCTCCAATATTTTAATGAACCACGTTGTTTTACCAGTCTCGGATAGCGTAAGGTTTCTGGGACATTTATAAGATTTTAAATTAAATTGGACCCCCCACATCAAAGACCTGAAAGCGAGGTGTATAAAAGCACCCAACCTTCTCAAAGTAGTTAGTGGTCTGTCCTGGGGTGCTGATAGGGAAACCTTTATGCGCCTGTATAGGGCCTTGGTAAGATCTAAACTAGATTATGGCAGCTTTGTGTATGGCTCAGCTAGACCCTCGGCGTTAAAGATGCTAGAATGTGTCCACCATGCTGGCATTCGACTGGCTACTGGTGCCTTTCGTCCCAGTCCAATCGTCAGCATCTGTGCCGACACCGGTGAGCCTCCTCTTCCCTACCGGGGTCCTATCTTCTGGCATCCTACGTGTCGAAACTACATTGTATGCCAGAGTATGTCGCCTACCGTCCTGTGTTTGATCCCCTGAACCGTGTCTTGTATGAAACCAAATGGCGTAGTACAAGGCCGGTTGGGATCAGGATGCTATCGGTTTTCGACATGTGGGGAATAGTCCTGCCAAAGGCTATCCCCACATCACCAGATCGAGTTTCTCCCTGGAAGATACGCCTTCCGAAATGCCATTTTGATCTTGCTAAGTTCCCTAAAGCGACCACCCCAAACTCTGTATATGAGAGTACCTTCTACGAGCTCCTCTCCACTCGCTTTCCCAGATTCAAGCGATCTACACTGATGGTTCTAAATCTGTAGCCTCCGTGGGATGTGCTTTTGTTGTGGAAGGATCCAATTTTAAATTTGGTTTGCCTGAATAAACTAGTATTTTTACGGCTGAATTCTTTGTGTTTTTTATACCGAAATTTTCACCGTTCTGCTCTCATCTGCACGGATTCCATGAGTGCTCTGTTGGCACTGTCCACTCTCTACTCCTGGAATCCCCTCGTGCAGATGATACATGAACAAAATTTTAAAATCCGTTCATTAAGTACCTGTCTTGCCTTTTGCTGGATTCTTGGTCACGCTGGTATTTCAGGAAATGAACTGGCGGTCCACGCCTGCCTCCTGAGGTGAGTCTGGGTGTGATGTTTTTACATCTAAAGGGTTATGTTTGGCGTGGGGTCTTACGCACCTGGCACGAGCAGTGGCTTTCGACCCCTGCTCAGAACAAGCTGCGGTCCATCAGGGACTGTTTGTCGCGATGGCGCTCTTCCACATGAAAAGCTAGATGAGAGGAGGTCATCGTGACGAGACTTTGGGCCGGGCATACATTACTAACCCACGAATTTTATTAAGATGGGATCCATCTCCAGTGTGTGAATTTTGTGATGCTCCCCTAAGTGAATAGGTTTTTTTTAAAGGGGCATTAGTCCTAAGAACAAAATTTTACAGGAGAAGGAAAAAACTTGATAGCATCTTTAAAAGATTTGTTATATGATACTTTGGTATTTTTTCCTGTTCACATGCTTCAACATTAACGTACCCATTTATATTTATATTTTTTAAAACAACCATGGATTTTAAATTTAATTCTAAACTTTGAAGACTTATGCCCTTTTAAAATAATATGACCATAGGGTTGAAGTAATCAATTTTTATGATAATTTCAACTTTAATTGACATAGTTTCAACTTTAATTTACAAGCCAAAAAGTTATTGATCACATGTATTGCAAATGGTTACAGGCCACTGTAAGATTTCGTTATAGAATTCTTGATATTCAACAGGAACATACTGGATCAGTTTTCGAATGTCTTTAATCTTTGTCTCATTCATAGGAACTTTTCATGAATACGCAGGTTTGTCTGGCAGAACAACCTCTTGATTTGGCCTAACAGAAAAGTAGAAAGTATGATGGATCAACCCATTAATATGCGTATAGGCCTGGATGTACCCTTTTTTCTCCCTGCTGAAAACCAAGTGGAACAAGCTGCTAATGACGAAATGGACCTTTTCATCCCGTCGTAATTTTTGGGATTCTGTGGATACTGCCGTCTTCCTGTAGAAATTTTTCCACCAATTTTTGTAGTCTATAATTCCACTCAAATCAACTTTTTTAACAATGAATTTCCCTGGCTTCGAACTTTCAATAATGTATTGGATTATTTCGTGAATAATGTAGATTCTATCCTGTCTTTGCAGCTTTCGTTTGATTACCCCGAAATCCCTATCGCAGGGTAGGAAGCTATGACCTCTCACGGGTAAGAACTGTTGAACTGTTTGGAACCTTCCAGTGTCTGTTAGTGTCTAAAGATACCTACACAGAGCTTGATTTTTATTTTGTGCTGAACAGTTGTCTGAAAAAAGACGCAGCTCAGTGTATGTATCAGCTACTTATTTTAAGTAATCACTGAGAAAAGAGCATACCTCATTGGGACTCTTTCTACCTTCCCCTTCATGATACACGTATAATGTGCTCAAGTTAGATTTAATGTTATGAATGCAAAAAAGATTAATTGTCAACTGTCTTAGGTAAAAAAGTTCTTGAACAGACGTCTTTGGAAGACTAATATTCTGCATATAATCAAAACTTAATGATAAAACATTAGTTTCTGCTTTTCCCAGGTCTGAGGCCTCATGTCGTAATGCGTCATAAAACTTCTTGCTCCTCCTTTTATGAACCATTAACTCAGCTAAAGCTGCACGTTTTGCTACTGGATTTAGATGTGGTGATTTAATTTTTAAATTTAAGTCTTCACATGTGCAACAAGTGTCCATTTGTGGATGGCCAAATGTGTAATTAAAATGTTTTCTAAACACATTCCAGTATGTGTAATAGCTAACTATTTCTTTCAGGTTCTGGTGTCTCACTTTGAAAAGCTTCCACATGAGCTTGACATTGAGATCTGCACTCTAATAAAATTTTGTCTGGCCAAGATAGTGAGATTCTTTCAACGGAAAAGATTCAATATGCTGTCGAATCAGATCATGAGTTTCAAAAGAAAGGGTGTGAGTAGCCCCCAACCCACGTTTGTCTTCCGGTGTCTTTCCAGCTATTTTCAGCTCCCTTATTCTTCTCAATCGTTTCACAGTAATGTTAAAAACAGACACAAAAGCATCAAGACATACCTCTGTCCGAAGAGATCCCACAAGAACATGGTATTTAAAGGTGGCAGAGTTTACCCTAGTAGAATTCTGAGATCTAGGTCGCCGCCGTTTAACCTCTATCAAGCCCTGAATATAGACATCTTGTTCATTCTTCGTTTTTATGTTATGTAGCCATGTGAAAACATCCAAACAATTGTCCTCCCCAAGGACCTCCAGGCACTTTTTCTTGCATCTTTAACATAAAATAAGAATTAGCTTAAAGAGTTACATGTTTGGATATCTGGATAAAACTAGCACCCACAATAGCCTAGATCTAAAGGCTAAACCAGCTCCGAATTAAAATAGATTGAGGTAAAGTGAGTCAAATACGGTGGTAACTTAATACTATTGTACTTAGAAGTAGGATTAATTTCACCCGAACATCACACATGAAGGTTAAAATGCAGTTTAATTTTTTACAATGAATAATGCCCACCTGCATGAAAATTCCGGCTGTTTGCATGGAACATTTTTCCCACGATGGTTTAAGTAGGCTTCTCCTTTCAGCCTAGCAGCTTTGATCTTGTTTACTTTATAATTTGCAGGATTTCTTCCTTTTCTCTTTTGAGAGCCTGTGTCAGGAACGTCACTCTCTGAAGAGCTCATTACAAAATCCTCTAATCCTTTAATTAACACAGTGAACAAAATAATCTTAATTTGAGATTGGAAAGCAGGTGACTTAGGTCATCAGTTTTACCACAGATAAGAAAATAAAATCTCTTTACAGCTATGGTTCTAGTGTGTGGCGCCACTGCTACTGCCTTCTGCTTAGTTTTAAAAGGGCATGAGTCCGTGACTGATGCCCTTTTAAAAATAACCATAGTTTTCAAACTTGAATAACCTCCTTGTGCAGTGAAGTGACTGATGCCGTTTACACCAAACGATGGGTCTAGGTTTGGAGAATTAGAAAAAAAATAAAAGTGAAAATGGCCAAAAATGCGACTGGTGCCCTTTTAAAAAAACACGATTCAAGTGTGTACCACATTTTGGTGGAGTGTTGCAAGTATGCCCCTATTTGTCTGACCCTTAATTTTAAAGGTGACCTTTGTTTTTTTTTATCACTTGACAGCGCTGAAGGAGTTATTTACTTACTTCTTTTTATAAGCCAGATGAATCTTTTTAGTGCCATTTGAGTCACTTTCGGAAAGTGACTCATCTTGATTTTATCTCATATTTAGAGCTTTTTTAACATTTTAGTATAATTTAATATGTTTTTTTTTGTCTTTTTAACAGACTATTATTTTAACATGTTAGTCTTGTCTTTTTAACTCAAATATTGCCTAAATATGTTTGGTTTTTTTTAATGGAGTGATACACTTGTGTTTTGTTAGCAGGTGTTTCACTCAATTTGTACCCTGGACCATTTGAGCACTTTCATGGAGTGTCTCAGACGGGTATTTTCTTACATTGAGATCTATCCCTTTTATATTATGTTATACATTGTGTTTTAACCTTTTTATAGACAGGTTAATATCACTATTTTCTCCTATGGACATTTTATTGTGTTTTATATAATGTTAAGGCCCTAATGACCTCATTGTGTCGATGGGCCTCTGAATAATAATAATAATAATAATATAGCAGGTTATTAATGACCTTAATATCTGATAGCTACCAAAGCTACTAATACTAGCTACATAAGTATATTCAGTCACATGGCCATCTGATATTTGATGAATAGTATGATAGGTGATGGAACCGGGGGAGGGGGTGAGCACAAGAGGGGCATTGCTCCAGTTGGGAAAATACTGTCCCCCTTTACTTATCCCATATAATAAATTAGTCCACTCCCTTTAATATTAAAGGATATGGAGCTGAAAGATGGCCTTGCGTCAAAATTAATTTAAAAGTAATCTACAACTGTATAAAGTTTGGTTAGAATTATTATATTCTGAACATTTAAAAATGACACTTGGACACGAGAATCGAACCCGGGATCTTTGGCTTAGGACGCCAATCCTCTTACCCACTAAGCTATCCAGGAATCGTTTAGCGTAATTCTTCACTCATATTTTAAGGTAGAGTCTATAATTGTACAAATGGCTGCAATAAGCCAACTACCGAGTCGAAGGTGGCTGCGTTATCTGATAGCTCGTGGTCTTAATAAACTCACACATTTGTGGCCGACAATTTCCACACGTCCATCATAGACTGTGCCTTAAAATATGAGAATGACCCTGGGCATGGGACGATTCCTGGATAGCTCAATGGTTAAGAGTAATGATGCACTAAGCCAAAGGTCCCGGGTTCGATTCCCGTGCCCAGGTGTAAATTTTCAATTTTCAGAATATGATATTTAGATGGAGTATTCCTAACTAAAAGCATAAATAATAAATAGCTTTGGTTATTTGATTCGTAAAAGTATTATATTAATTTCAAAAGTATAAAAAGGTGTTTGTAGGTAAATAATATGACAGTTTCCCAAGATCTTTATTTTGACCAACAACCAATCGGAGGATCAATTCAAAATGTAATAACAAGAAATCATGAAAGTAGTTGTTTTGCGTCCCACTCTCTATGCAAACTGTCGAGAAAAGTGTTTTTCATTGAATTAATACTTTATTTGTATTTGATGATTTCGCTTTAGTTAAATATGGGAATGTTACGGTTCTTATTCACTACTCTTATTACTAAACTACAACATTACAAGGAATGATTAGTTATTAATACGTCTATTATATACACATGTCTTGAGTCCGTCACACACGTCTATTACAACGTGAAAACGCGCACTCTTAGTGTTGACACTCAAAGACCCGTTGCTCGACTGTCTTTTGTCACACCTCTCTGGTTTAGGCCGGGAACACACGAGCGTTGTATTAACGGACGTTGTAACGTCCGTTGAAACGTCCGTTGTTGTATGGTATTGAATTAAATTCAGCGAGTCACACGAATAACGTCCGTACAATTTAACGTCCGTACAACGCTCTTGACGGACGAGACATGCTACAACGTACGTTGAACAGTGACACAGGACGTTGTAGCATATTATGTGACAGTACTGAGCCAGACACACGACCGTCAATTTGACGTCCGTTGAGGTCATTTTGAGAGGCAATATTTTTGAAGTAGATTATTATAATGGATATAGAACATTTGATATCGGAGATTGAAAAGCGTCCTGTTTTGTGGGATGTAACTAGCAGCGAGTATAAAGACCGTAATAAAAAAAATGAAGAGTGGTTGAATGTTTCCGAAGCAGTAACCGAAGATTTCAAGGGGAAAACTGAAACGGAAAGAAAAGTAATTGGTAAGTAGAAAATAATATTAAAGTAGGCCTGTTTATTTTATAAAACTATTTATAATTAATTTTAATTATGACAGCTATTACAAAGTGGTTCAGCTATTACAATGATTACAATTATTAAAATGATTACAAAGATTTCAAATTTTTTCGTTTTGCCATGGTACTTGTCCAATGTCACTAACAAAATATTTGGTTAGGGCATCTCTAAATATGTTTGCAGACCTATTAACATGTATATGATCATCCATAACCTCAATCACATCCATTCCATTTACTGTTAGGGTATCCTCGAAGCTGAATCCATCACGTTCACGTACAAAATTGTGCAACACACAACAGCATTTCACAATATCCACGGCAAATTCTATACCCACGTCAATAGGTCTATGGAATATTCGCCACTTATTGGTTAAGATTCCAAAAGAGCACTCCACATATCTCCTAGCTCGTGACAGCCTGTAGTTAAATATCCGTTTCTCCCTGTGTAAATATTTACCTGCATAAGGTCTAAGCATGTTTGATGACAGCCCAAAAGCTTCGTCACCTATGAATGCATAAGGCAAGGGTCTAGAAACTCCTGGTATCACACTTGGTGTTGGGATATCAATAGATTTGTTTTGCAATCCCTGCCATAAGGAGGAGTTTCTAAAGATAGTGGAATCCGAGTCTTTTCCAAAAGATCCAACGTCAACGTATGTGAAGCGGTAGTTAGAATCTACAACGGCCAGTAGAACCACAGAGAAATAATGTTTGTAGTTAAAATATAAGGATGCACTTCCTCCAGGTTTGATAACTCTAACGTGTTTGCCATCGATAGCCCCTAGGCAATGTGGAAAATTTGCCTTCTGTTGAAAACCGTCTGCTATTTCTTTCCATTTTTCTTTACTAGGTATTGGTATGCATTCCTCATGCAATACCTCCCAAATTTGTTTACAAACTGTCTGTATAATTTTGCTAAGAGTGGATCGTCCTATTCGATAATGATAGTGTAAATCACTAAGGTTGTTTGTACTGCCCAAATATCTGAAACCAATGAAAATATAATTAAAATATTGATAAAATGATTACTCGGTCCAAGCAAACCATTAATCCAAAAGAATAAATAAACATTGTTAATTATTATCTTAGCCACATAAAAACCTATTATGTTATAAACTGACCTAACATAACCTTATCTTTCGACTCCACTAAGTTATTAATTGAGAAAAATATTGTTTATCTCATTAAAATAATTGTTTGATAACTTGTTTTTATACTTGACTCTATGATTAATAATTATAAATAACTTTGTTTTATTTATTCAACCATTCTTTTATGTTTTAGTACAAGAAGTCATCAACAAGTGGAGAGCTGTTCGGGACAATTATGTCCGTAGTAAGAAAAAACAAAACGAAAATATAAAATCTGGTTCTGCTTCAAAGAATGTAACAAGATATGTGTATGGGGAACAATTAGCATTTTTAAATAAATGCCAAGAACCACGACCCACTGCTAGCAGTATTCAAGTGGAAATAGAGGAAACAACAGACCTAGAAGCTCAACATACAGGTACTGTTGACGTGGAGTATAATAAGAGAAAAAATGATAATGTAAGCTCTGAAAAACAAAATGTTACCAATTTTAAATGTCCACCACAAAAAAAGAAAAAGAAATTTGATTTGGAAGAAAAACTTGCTCTTTCATTGATTCGCGGCAAGGAAGTTCAAATGATGATGACGAGGATTTATCATTTTACAAGTCTACGCTGCCGGTAGTAAAAACCTTCACAATGGATGAAAAAATGCATTTCAGAATTAAAGTTATGGAACTACTACAAAATATTAAACGATCTAAACAAACCATTGTCCCTAGTATTTCTTCTGTTGTAACGCCATATCATCGTCCTCATAACATCGTGCACCAAGAGCCCATCAACAACAGCTACCAGCCACAGTATATAAATCAACATCTTTCAGCAACACCATTAACGTCTTACTTCACCCAGTTTTCTCCTGTTGGTGATGATCCACCATCAAGTGCGTCAACGAACGTCACTGACTCTTCAATGGACTCATTTAATGATTATTAATCCAATAATATTTAAAACATAATAAATGCTGAATAAAGAATTTGTATGCTTAGTTTTTATTAATAAAGTATTCAGAAAAAGTATAAACTAAATTAAATGTTTCTTTATTTTCCTTCTAATAATAGAGAAGTTCCACAAAGTACGTGTATAAACTAACTTTATATTTATATAATTTCCTAATATGTATTTGTGTGTGTGTGTCTTTCCACACCCTCAATGGGACAGAACCTAGTGGAGTCAAATTTTAATTATTAGTCACAATAAGGTCCTACTTACCTTAAAGCAACAGCAAGCATCTCTTCCGCTGGTATTGCAAGTCTCATATTAGTATTCTGATGCGTAATCCTTTGTTTTATTTGCCAAACAATTCATCAAAGGATGATTGGGACATACGAAAATAATTGAAAAACTTTTCTTCATCATCTCGAAGACGCCCATATAGTGTATAAAATGCACCTTGTAATAGTCTTTCACTGTTTATTGGATGCACCCACCATTTCCTTTGTTTTCGTTTTTTATTTCGCATTCTGAATGCAGCATAAACGATAACCGCGGCTTCAACATTGTCCATTTTTTTTCTATCGGTTTTTCGGCGTATACTAACGTTCTGTGTGACCAAGGTAATAACGTCAGTCAAAAATAACGTCCGTTACAACGTCCGTTGATACAACGCTCGTGTGTTCCCGGCCTTAGCCCTACACTCGGCCCGTTGGAATGTCCCCCACCCCCTTGCTATGAGGGGTGGCCCAAGCCTGGTGATTGTTCAGGGCTGGCTCGAGCATGGTCTCACTCGCTACACTACCCCCTCGTAAATTGGGCACGTCCCAATGCCCACAAAATTATACCCGGCTTGATACCGCTCTGGTGCACGCGAGTCTCGTTTTGGGTAGCGCCGTTCGGACTCTGCCCCCTGCTCGCACGCTCGTGTTTGTTGAAGCTGCTCCCTCAGTCCTGCGGGCACCAGTTTTACCTGAAGGTGCTCTTGTTGGAGAGGGTGGGTGTTTTGACCCTCACGTGACATTTGGTTTGACAGTTCCTTTTCCTCCTCCCGTGTTTCAGGTTCTCCAACAACCTTAGGAGCTTCTTTGTTCTCGCCTTCGGTGTCTAAAGCCTGGTACAACTTGAACCTGTTGAAATGGACAACTAAGCGCTTTTGGCCTTTCTTGACACGATACGTGACATCGGAAACTCGTTTTATTATCACGTAAGGCCCTTCCCATGGGCGGTGTAGTTTCGGTGAGCATCCACGTTTAACGGCACTGCTAAGTAGCCACACTCGCTGCCCTTCCTCATAAGGGGAACCCGAACATCGTCGATCATAAAGCGTCTTTTGTACGTGGTGGCAGTTTCCCAGTTTTTCTCGAACTTTTTCGTACGCCAACTCGAAACGGCTTCGCATGGCTTGCACAAATAAGGTTTCATTCAAAAACACCTTTTCCGGGTGACCGAATGCAACATCAACTGGTAGTCGTACATCTCGCCCGAACATGAGATAAAACGGTGTGTAGCCTGTTGACTCATGCTGACTAGACCTATAGGCTAACATGACTTGGGGGAGGAAGTTGTCCCAGTCATTGTGTCGCTCGTTAACCCACTGGCTCAACATAGCTAGAAGAGTGCGGTTAAACCTTTCGACTAATCCATCTGATTGGGGATGGTATGGTGTAGTCCTTGTTTTCCTGATTCCCAGAAACAAGCACATTTCTTGAAATATCTTAGCTTCGAATTGACGCCCTTGGTCACTGTGGATTTCATCAGGAGCTCCAAACCGACACACGAATTCCTCAATTATTATCCTTGACAGTCACAGTTTCCTGGTTAGGCATGGCATATGCTTCTGTCCACTTCGTGAAATGATCCGCTACAACCAGGATGTATTTATTGTTTTGGGTGGTCTCAGGGAGTGGGCCCAAGATGTCTACGGAGATCCGTTGTAATGGGTATCCTTGTCGACGATTGATGAGTGGTGCTCTCGCAGCCATATTTGGGGATTTCCTACGTGCACAATCATGGCAGGCTTTGCACCACACCTTCACATCTTCCAGATGCCCAGGCCAATAGAACCGCTCCCGAACTTTCTCTAACGTTTTCTTAAATCCCAGATGACCTCCTGTTGGTGAACTATGAAGGGCCTCCATGACTTCAATTTTTAAGTCTCGTGGTAGAAGTAGCTGAAGTCTGTTGTTCCTAATATCTCCCTCCCCCTGTCGATACACCAAGCCGTCCCTTATTGTCAAACTATCCCATTGTTCCCATAGTCTTAACACCTGACGACTTTCTTGCACGATTGAGTCTCGGGGTGGCTGTTCTCCCGCTTTACACCACTGCACTGCATGTTTAACTACAGGGTCTTCTTCCTGTTTCTTCTGTAGTTCTTCTAGCGACCATCCGAAGCTGTTGATCGCAAGAAAATTCACATCCAGTACTTTACTTAAACTTCCCTTGAAATTGTTAGGCGCTTCAAATGCATCTTCCTTCGCACTGTCTCTTTCTTCCACATTGTTGACATGGCCGCCGAGATAGCCCATCAGCATTCCCATGAGACTTGCCATTTCGGTGTTGTACTGTGAACTCCAGCTCAGCAAGTTGTTCCAGCCAGCGTGCAACCTGCCCTTCTGGCTCTTTGAAAGATTGAAGCCAGCGTAAGGAGCTATGGTCTGTTCTGACAATAAATGGCTTGCCGTATAAATAGTGCCGAAAATGTCTGGTGGCAACAACTAGAGCCAACATTTCCTTTCTTGTCACACAATAATGTCGCTATGCCTTTGTCAATGTGCGACTCATATAAGCTACTACCTTCTCTTCGCCATCACGTTTAATGCTCAATACAGCACCTATACCTATATTGCTTGCATCTGTATCCAGAATAAAGTTATCTTCAGGTGAAGGGAATGCCAGAACAGGACTGGAAGTAAGGCGTTTCTTTAGCTCTTTGAAAGCTGTTTTACAGGTTTGATCCCAGGTAAACCGTTCCCCTTTTTGTGTAAGCTTGTAAAGAGGTGCAGCCACGTTTGCAAAACTTTTAATGAATCTGCTGTAATATGAAGCAGTTCCTAGAAATGCCCGAAGTTCCTCTATGTCTTTTGGTGCCGGCCACTCCTCAACAGCACGCACCTTCTGTGGGTCTGTTGAAATTCCCCGTCCTGAGATGGTATGTCCCAAGAAATTGACTTGAGGCTGCATGAGCTGACACTTTGAAGGCTTTAGTTTTAGCCCTGCTTCTCGCAAACGTAAGAACACTTCTTGAAGTCGAAGTAAATGTTCGTTGAATGTTTTCCCACAAACTATTACGTCATCTAGATAAACCAGTGTGGACTTCCACTGCAACCCAGCTAAAATTAGGTCCATTAGACGTTGAAAAGTGCTAGGCCCATTGCACACACCGTAGGGTAGGACTTTGAATTCATATAGCCCCCCTTCCCCTATTGAAAATGCGGTCTTTGGGCGATCCTCGGGGGCCACTTCACATTGCCAGTATCCTGATGCCATATCCAGGGTACTGAACGATGTTGCACCTCCTAGTGAGTCCAGGAGATCGTCGATCCGTGGAAGAGGGTAAGCATCCTTTTGTGTTACTGCGTTTAGCTTCCTGTAGTCCACGCAAAATCTTGTTGTTTCATCCTTTTTTTGCACAAGGACAATGGGAGAACTCCATGGAGATGATGACGGTTGTATAATATCATCCGAGATCATGTCCTCCACTACCCGGCTCGCTTCTCCCCGCCGATGTATTGGGAGACGTCTTGGTGGCTGCCTGATAGGAATAGCACTACCTGTTTCAATGTGATGATAAATACGATTAGTTCTCTCCAGGTCATTTGATCCCTTGGAGCAGATATCACTAAACTCGTTTAGCAAGCTGCAAAGTCTTTGGCGCTCTTCCTGGTCCAATTTGCATTTTGTCAAGTCAAAAAGATGTTCTACTCGTTCGTCACTCGTGTTTATTTTCCCAATTGTTGCAACTGGCATCTCTTGAGGTACTTCAAAGAACTTGCCTATCGTCGTACCTGCCCGCAATGTAACTGGCGAGGGACCTGGGTTAATAAGTCTAATTGGTAATTCCTTGTTCTGTATACTTGCCAATACATGGGCAGCCATAACTCCGTGCTTCTCCCTAAGGTTGGCCGAAGGCTCTAACAATCCAGTCACTTTATCGTGATCTGCGTTAACAGATCCACGAGTGAACACCTCACTATATGATGGTACTATCATTGTTTTGTCCACAGCTACGTTCCACACGCTAGTTCCATTCACATTATTATTTTTTGGACCTCTTATCAACCCTACCACTGAGTCACCTAGCCTTAGCTCTGATCTAGAGAGTAAAACATCCCCCTGATTTTTTATGAGAAAATTTACTCCAAGAATGCACTGTTGGGTAATATTACACACGACTAGTAATCTGTGTAGCACTTGAGTAACACCAATCTTCACAGTCATTTCAACCTCTCCCTCCGTATTTATTGGATCTCCACTTGCGTTCAGGATACAGACTGATGTGGGTGCTACCGACATATTAGACCGTCCTTTAACACTTTCCCACACGTCTCTGCGTATTAAGGACACGGCGGAACCAGTGTCAATTAAAATACGAACCGCACAACCTTCTACATGTCCGTTCACGTATACTGCCCCGTCTGACTCTACACTCCATACCCCAAATGTACCAGGGTACTTGTCGATAGCCTCGTGGTCCGCGCTGACATGTGTGGAAGCCGAATCAATCTGGCGCCCCTCACTCACGTGTGAACTTACCTCACAACTACCATCCCCGTGTGAATGCTTCTCAGCCAGCGCGCGTTCCGTGATCGTGGGTAGATCCTCCTCGGTGGCACGCGTTTACTGGTCTCTTGTGAAGCCTCCCCATTCGGCGCGCATTTCGCGGTTCCGTGTGGATCCTCCTTGGCCGTCGCGTGTTTCACGGTCCCGTGTGAAGTCTCCTTGGCCATCGTGCGTTTCGCGGTCCCGTGTGAAGTTCCGGCCAGCATGAACTCGTTCACACTGGCCGCTGGCCATTTCCCTGAGGGCACTGTGCCCGTCGGTGGCCGTTTTCGCCACAAGCCCAGCATCTCATTGTTCGACCAGATGATGATTGTAATGGGCGTCGGTCACCCCGCTCCCGTGATGCAGAAAGTGTGGTTGATAATTGCTGCATCGCTGTCGTCATGGCCTGAAGTGTCTTTTGTTGTTCCTGAAGCAGCTTGCCCATATCTTGCAGAGTAAGACCCGCCACTATGCCCGGAGGATTGGTGGGCGTCTCATTTCCACTTGTGTGGGTTGGTAGCGTCCTCGAACGTTCCACTTCGAGGGTAGATTCTGTTTCTACAGCAACAGTCATAGCTTTGTCAAGCGTTTTAGGTCTAGCCTGTCGCACAAATAAACGCAATTGCGCGTCATTTAACGCTTCTATAAATTGGTCCTTGGCGAGAACATCTCTCACAGCCACATCTAAATTTGGGAAAGCTTTAGCTGAAAGTCGACGTAAATCCAGCCCGAGCGACGGGAGTGGTTCCGCGGGTGCATGACGTCGGTTACGAAACATGGCTTTAAAAAGTTCGTCTCCTTGCCCCGGGCCAGAGCTTGTTTTAATCCATTTTTAACTTTAGAATATTGTTTTTGTTCTTCTTGGTCCAAAACAAGATATGATTGTAACGTTTTACCGGCCAAACTTGCCGCAAGATACGCGCATTTCGTTGCGTCATCCGACCAATTGTTCACTGTGGCCACTAACTCAAAATGGGCGATCCACTCTGACACGTCACTTTGACCGTCGAATGTTCGAGGCATTAATACAGCGCTAGCCATTGTAGTTTAATATAGTATAATATAATAACGTACTATCCCACCGCTATCACCACTGTTACGGTTCTTATTCACTACTCTTATTACTAAACTACCACATTACAAGGAATGATTAGTTATTAATACGTCTATTATATACACATGTCTTGAGTCCGTCACACACGTCTATTACAACGTGAAAACGCGCACTCTTAGTGTTGACACTCAAAGACCCGTTGCTCGACTGTCTTTTGTCACACCTCTCTGGTTTAGCCCTACACTCGGCCCGTTGGAATGTCCCCCACCCCCTTGCTATGAGGGGTGGCCCAAGCCTGGTGATTGTTCAGGGCTGGCTCGAGCACGGTCTCACTCGCTACAGGAAGATATTTTGAGAACTGCTGTCATTCGAATTAGCTTCATAATCTCGACCATAAATAGCTTATGGAGGCATTCATATTTCAAAAATATTCTAGGCGAGGACCGTTCCAAATAACTTCTAAAGGATTTAAATTTTCGTACATTATTTTATGTGAGGACCAATCTAAATTGCTTACTAGGATGTCAAAATTTCAAAATAATCTGAACTAAATTCTCCAAACCCTCCTTTGGCCTGTGGGTCGCATATAAATTATATTTTTGGTAACTGTCCCCTTTCAAAAATATGGATCTACCACCTGTAAAGTAAAAATTAAGTACACATTTTGATTGTTGACCAAAAATGTTTGTATTTTATTAGTTTATCTTCATACCATGTTATTACTCTACTTGATGACAAAGAAAGGTATAAAAAGTATTACTAATCTATACTTCTATACTAATATTATAGAGAGGAAAGATTTGATTTTTTGTTAGTAATGGATAAACTACAAAACTACTGGACCGATTTTAAAAACTCTTTCACCAATATAATCTACATTATCAGCGAGTAACATAGGCTATATTTTATTTTGAAAATTTAATTTACTCCTCATAAAAATGTCGATAGTATATTATATAGTCGTTGGAAAAAAAAAGTTGTTGAAGGGAAAGTGAGATTGGGGAAGGGGGCGGGGGGGGGGGGTAGAGGTGAGGAGAAAGGAATGAGATCTATACAGTGATGGTAGGACTGTATTTACAAAAAAAAAAGTTTTGTTTTTATATTGACATGATGGATGATTTGAAGCTTTGTTTTACAGGATTCTTTACAATATTTGTTTACGGGGAACGGGGCTAGTGTAAAATAAACCTCCTTCGAATAGCTCCAAAAGTCATCCAGAGTTTAGAATTGTACACGGGAAGAACCACTCACCCACCCCCTCTACCACTATTTCCTAAATGTTCAGAGGGTGTTTTGGAATTATCTACCTTATTTAACTTAACCCTAAAATTAGAGTAGTTTACTTAATAGCGAAATATATATATATATATATATATTTCTCAAAATCGGCTTGGACGATGTTGATTAAAATTTGTACCCAGCCATTGTTTGATATTACAAACATAATGGTAATCCTCATTTTCCCACGGAAATGACTTTGAGGGTACTTTACCTAAGCGAATATTTCCAATTCTGATCGTACCTCAGCAACTTTTCAAGATAAGAAATAACTTATCATTGCAAATCTGTTTTATCATTGAAATATTGGCCTGGGAAATTGACTCGCACAGAGATGTTACTTTGTTCTAAGTGTTTCTGTAACAGTGTAAATTATTTCATTTATGCTCTTTGGTGGAGTGTTCCTGCAATAATGTATATAATTTATTTTAACATATTTTAAGAGTATTGCGTGAATATCTCCATTTTCAGACAAAAGCGCTAGAAAGTATAAGGTACCTGAGGCAAATAAGGCCCACCTTATTTAAAAATCGAATAATTTATATAAGTGCTAGGATTAATGGAAATGACAATATTCATATTAAAGTTTGTTTTATTACTAATTAGAAAAAACACAAATAAAAGCAAATCTTAGCGTAATTTAAATTTTAACCAACTCTTGATAAAACACTATGTTTGGGCCTTATTAAACCATGGTAGTTTAATAAATCCCATGAACGAGATCAAATATTTGAAAAAGAAAATAACAATTATTTGGCACTTTCGCATGGGAACTAAGTTGAGATCATCTTTAATCATAATTATAACTTAAAAACAGCACACAAATACGTCACGGTCTTCTTTGGTGAGACCAACACACTCCTCATGGTACCAATGAAGACACTGTGAGCATTGCCTTATATCAGCAACCTTTTCTTCTCTGCATCCATGACAATACCATCCGTCTTTTGACGGTCTATTTGTTCCTTTACTTTTCTTTGTTTTTTCCTGTTTATTAGTGGCAGCCTTCTTTTTACTACTATCCTTTTCTTTGAAAAGTTCTTTGGTCA
>JBCFYV010003878.1:0-25669 GCA_039000515.1 Timema cristinae
AAATGGTTCAAACTGCCAACCCTGTGGGGGATCAATCTGAAACAAAGATAAAAACAGTGGACTGTGTACATAATATAAGCCAAGTGTTTTTAACATGAAAAATAATTAAAATTTTATATATTTTTGGGCAAGCCATATGGCTTCATAACAGATTTACTTACTTATTTTATGTAGACAAACTTTGTGCAAAGTTGTACTTCTCTTTGCACCCACCTCTACATTGGCTATATGTCCCCCTTTCAATAATGTAACATCTCATATATACAGCTAATGCCCTCAATGATGCATCTTATTTATATTAGCTTTTAACATATAGACTAAATTATGAAAATTTAAAAATGACACCTGGACACGGGCAACTAAACTAAAGTCCTTCCTTACAATTAATGCAGCGACAAACAAAAACCATGAACCACTCAAATTAATTATAAATTAAATGGTACAGAGCTCTGGATGGACTTTCTCCCTCAATTGTTTAAAAATAGAGATAGTTACTCAAACCTCGTGATATATGTGAAACGAAATAATACACACTATCAAATCTGAGAAAAAAATTGCATTATACTTACATTAAAAAAAATTTGACTTATGGATTTAAATTTAAGGATTTTATTTTTAACCATTTTAGTGCCACGCCTATTCCAGAATTCATTTCGCAAAGAATGCCATAGGCTTGTTAGGTTTTGAGTGCGGAGAATGTGAGCTATTTCCTCATTTTTGTTAGGTTTTGCAAAAAATTTGCCAAACCTTTATTTATGAAGCGATTATTTTGATTTTTCTATTATTTTTAATCTGTATTTACTGTTCCTTAATAATAACAAATAAATACAATTTAATTAAAATTATATCATTTCTAAATTTTAGATTTTATTTATTAATTTCAAACTAATGCTAACATATTTTTTTAAATTATATATACATATCAAACCATTTTGTTGTAATGCATTTAGTTTTATACAAGAAAATAAAGTTTTGAATATACAAGGCACGTCCAGAAGTAAGAGTAGTCGATTTTTTTATTTTATAAAAAAA
The DNA here is from genome assembly GCA_039000515.1 of Timema cristinae. Taxonomy (NCBI): domain Eukaryota; kingdom Metazoa; phylum Arthropoda; class Insecta; order Phasmatodea; family Timematidae; genus Timema; species Timema cristinae. The sequence continues at coordinate 1,033 of JBCFYV010003878.1, forward strand.
ATTGTATTTAAAACAAAATTAAAGGATTTTATTGGTAAATATGTCAGTTATTTCCCCACATAGTTGCCTTCTCATTCTATGCAGTTGTGAGCCATGGCACAAGCTTTTTAATGCCCTCATCAAATAATTCTCCCGCCATCTTCTTCTTCCAATTCAGGACCTTTTGTTTCACTCTCCTCATCAGTTGAAAATTTTTTCCACCCATGTGAATCTTCAGGGAGGTGAAAAATGAAAGTCTGAAGGTGACAAGTCAGAGGAGTATGCGGGGTTGTTCAAAATCTCCTAACTGAATGATCCAAAGGCACCTTGGTGGCTTTGGCTGTGTGTGGGCGAGCATTGTCTTGCAACAAGCGAACTCCCTTTGTCAACCTTCCCCTCCGTTTGTTTTTAATTGCTCTCTTGAGCTTTATTAGGTCTCACAGTATTATGCTGCATTAATTGTAACCTTGTGAGGCAGAAATTCAATCAAATAATCCCTTTTTGGTCCAAACATAGTGACCATGATCTTTTTTGCCTGAAATTGAGGTTTTAAATTTTTGGCAGATGGGGGTACTGTGTGTGCCACCACTGTGATGACTGACTTTTGTCTCAGGAGTGTAATGAGCCATCCAGGTTTCATCTCCAGTCAAAATCGAGCTGTGAAAATTCTCACTTTCCAATTCAAATTGTTCAAGGAACTCGCGAGCACAAGCGAGCCAATTCACTTTGTGCTACTTTGACAGTTGTTTTGGGACTCATCTGAGCACAATTTTCGGAATCCAGCATTTCTGTAATTGTGTCATGTAAGAAAGCTCTGGAGAGTTGTGGAAATATTGCAGGAATTTCATCCACTGTCAAATGGTGGTCTTCACAAACAGTTATCTCGATTTTTTGCACCATCTAATTGGTCAAAATGGAAGGTCTTCCACAAAAAAAAAAAAAAAGAAAAAAAGTAAAGAAGATCGATATTGAGTCCACAAGGGTCAATACTTCGTATTAAAATTTTGGACTTCTGCTTAAATTTTTGACATTTTATTAGGGGTTACACATCTTATGGTTATCATATTTTTATTAAATTCCTCATTTATAAATTTTAGACCAATAAAAAAGGTAGATATTGACTATTGAGTCTAAAATGATAGAGATAGATCACTACTACAAACATTTCCACTAAGAGGTTAAAGAAAAGAGAAATTAAACTTTGAGAGACTTACTTGTCTACTTACTCTTTGTAATTAGAGAATTTTTGCGTTAAAACTTTAGTATCTCTGTACAACTAAAGATCGCAAAATTGTATTAATAAAATTTGCCAAATTTCAAAAACTTTTGGTTTTATAATGATATATTCCAAACAAAAAGTTTTTTTTCTTTATAGTAGGCCTATTACAATTTTACAATTAAGCCTATAAGTTATTTAGTATCTTAAATAGTTGCAGAGATAAGGAAATTTCTGCTTCTGTAAAGTACACTAAAAGTAGTTTTCATTGGAAAATGAAAATAGAAATTTTTTTATAATCTTAACGCCTAGATATGAAATTTAATCAAAATATTTAGAGCCAATTTTGAGAAAATGAATTTAGGATAGGATGATGCTAAGGTACAAATTCTATTCGGCCTTTATATTTCGAAATTATCTTTTTGGACTCGTAATATTGATTTAATTAAAATTTAAATAGTCATTATAAATATGACATATCATTATGAATTGGATTTATAGATTTTTTGGTAAAGGCAAACAAATGTCCCCTCTGGACACACGTGGGATCTTTATAATTTATTTAATGGTACATGAAATAAATTTGCTGTTATATCATTTTTGAATAATAATATATCACGTAGGAAAGATATACCAGGCACGGCATAAGATGCATTTTGAGACATACAATTAATATTTTTAGGAATCCTTTCATAGCCCATCTGGCTTTATAAGTGATTGTCACTTTTGGTAAACGTTAGTTTTGTATTTTATCGTAAGGCTACTTATGGCGTGTTGCCTATCTGAGGTGGGATATGTTATAGCTCGTCCGGCTGGGTAATTTTTTGCGTTTTAATTATATTGTTATTTAATTGTGGACTATCTCCCTTGTGCTATGGTAAATTTTGATTTCGGGGAGACGTTTGGCAATAATGATATGTTCTTTGTTAAGTTTAAAAGAACATTTTTCTATTGTTATGCGGACTGTTGGCCTGTTGTGGCTTGGTTTGTTATTTGTTGTATTGCGGGTTGCCGCGGAGACCCTGAGAGGCCATAGAATAAACATTGTGGTATTCTTTTGGGTCGTATTGGGACACGTGTTGTAATGAAAACATTGATATTATGGGTATAACCCAAATTCATATTTTATTTATAAATATCTATTTATTCTTTTTTAAATTTATATTTACCAATATTAATTGTTATTTTTCTAAATAAACATACGTTTACTTCATGCAATCTTTTCATTAACAAATTATAGGTTAATTAAGGTGTAACTTTTAAAGAGTTTCTCGACCTCTACCCCCTTTTGCTCTAAGTATCTATGCAACAAATAATAGTTATGGAGAGTTCATGGAAACAAAATGTCGTATAAGCCAGAGAGAAAGGCCTATACACCATATGTTGTCCTATCGGCTCCTCTGCAATTTATTCATTTTTTGTATTTTTTTTTAGTTATTTTAATTTGTGTATATGTGCGCCAGCCCTTATTTATCTGAGGATAAGGGTGGCGGTACATGTTTTATTGGGCAACATTCTACAGAACAAACCGCTCTCATCTGCATTGTAGACTTGGTCCGGAAGAAGACCAAGTTCCTCTACTTTTTCTTTAAAAGGTAGGATAAATGGCTGCACGGCAGATTCATCGCTTGAGAGTTTTTCACCTGATATGGATAACAAACGAATACCAAATCTCTTTTTAAGTTTATCTAACCACCCAATACTGGGACGAAAATCATCTTTTTGGTAATTTTCTGATAAAACTCAATTGCCTTCACTTTCAAAATTTCTCCAGAGATAAGAGTGTGTTTAGAACGCTCTGCCTCTTGCATGAACCACATTTAGAGAGCATTTTCCATCTTGGACAGTAACCATCTCGTAATGATTTACGCTTTTCGGGTCCAAACTCCATCATCTTCACGTGTTCCACTATCTTCTGTCTGTTTTTATTAAGATCGTACACAGTAGCACGCCCAACTCTATACTCTTTCGCCAGTTTGCACATGTTTTCTCCACTATCTAACTTCTTTAAAATCTCCATTTCTCTTTCAATGTTAAAGTCTTTTGATTCTGTCTGCTCGACATTTTGACCTATGCTATTTTGATGACAAATCACTCACGCAGCAGAAGATATGTGCTTAAACGAGAATTTTGTGTGCAGCAGTAAGTATAACGTGCTAACGTGAGCAAGCTTTAGCTCACACTGAGGGAGGAAGGAGCGTGGGCAGGCGTAGGTAGTGGTGGAGGAGAGGAGAAGGCGCAAGCGGAGAGAGCTGTGCGGTGACGTAGAGTGCTGACTACTGGACGTGCTAATGTACTGAGGTGCTGGATTAGTGAGAGACTACTGTAGTTTCTCTGTTCACCCTTCAGTAAACTACCCTTAATTTTAGGGTTAATATTCAATTCCAAAAAGCCCTTGGGGCAACCCTATGAAAACCCTAGATACCAAGTTTTAGCCCGATCGGTAAAATAGTTTAGGCTCTAGTCTGAAGTGCAGCCAGACAGAGACAGAAATTCAAAAAGCACTTTTTTGGGATTCGGGGGTTCATTAAATGTCGAAATTACTCAAACTCTCGAGTTTAATTTTTTTGATGATCACTTTCTTTTACCTGTAATATAGAGAGAAAGTAAAAAATTGTAACAAGGGATAAAATTGTTGGTAAATATAAGCCAGCAAAGCATTGAAAAGCAACAAAGAAAATTATGTAGCTTCATCAAGACTATTACAGTGTAATAAGGAACCTATTATTTATTATTATTATTATCATCATCATTACTACTACTATTGGCACCGCGCCTTAATACCCATTCGGGTTTTATGCACTTACGCTAATGTGTAATGGTAGGTTGATTTGTGAGATGAAATGGAAGACCTACAGTTTAAGGTGGGATCCAAACCACAGTGGAGGCCTGGCATTCCACACATTCACAAGTTGTGACTAATAAACGTCTTGTTATAGGTGAAGGAAGGGTTTGACCATCAGATAAACCTGAGCCGGAACCGAGGATTGAACCCTGGACCCCCAGCACACCTTACCCCTAGAAACGCCAGGTCACTTACTAATATTAATAGCTATAAAAATAGTCATCCAAGCATGGAAATTAGAGTTTAAGATAAAGGCAAAACAGACATTTAAGTACGGCTAGTAAGCTCATAAAATGTATGCTGAGATTTTAAACTACAAAAAATGTTAAATTTTGAAAAATGTGTTGCAGGAATGTCAAACTCGCGGCCCATTCCACGGCTTAATGTGGCCACGGACATTTTTATGAAACATTATCCACTGAGATTCTATTATTGTTTTTATTTTCATCGTAGGAAAATAAAACATTTGGGAATGTGGTATTTGGGAATTTGGAATAATATTGAGAAATGTGAAGTTGGTGTACCAAATTCGTATTTTTTTTTCCTTCAACATGGGTCAGTTTCCATAAGTTGTTGAATTTGCATGCCCAGAAAAAATTAGATAGTGCCCTTACAGACAGAACTATTCTAGTCACTTCAGAAATGATTATCTATTTTATTGTAAAGGCTCAAATGTATTTTCAAGTACCAGGAGTAATCGTAAGACTAATATTTTTAAAGATTAAGGAAAGTGAAGACATATTAGCAATTAGTGATTTTAAAAATTATTATTATTTTATTTAGCACCGCGTCTTACTAACCCGTTCGGTTATACCCTTTTAAGTACTAACTACGCTAATGGATTTGGAATTGGGAAGGTTGAAGTAGAAGAAGTGAACCCGCATTTGTGTGGAGGGAGAGTGGAAAATCATTTAGGAAAAAACACTCCCAGTTCACTCGACCGAGATTCGAACCTCGATCTCCCCGTCCTCAGCAGTCGAGCTCAACACGACTATCGCATTAGCCAACTACGCCACCGAGGCGGGTATTTTAAAAATGATGGAGTAATAAAAGTGAAGCAGTGTTGTGGACAAGTTTCAAGAAGCTAAGAAGATGAACTAGAGTCAGGCCAAGATGATTGTGTTATGGGTGTGGAAGTGGATTGGTATTGGAAAATTGAACTAAATATTATGCAATACATTAGATTTGGCAGAAAACAGAGGGTAAACGCTGCGTTTTCAAGAAAATTGGATTGTAATCTTAGTTTTTTCTTCACATTTCAGATGCTTCCTGGTGATAAAAAAAAAGGGGTGTATGACAGAGAGTGAAACTAATGAATATGCCGATAACTCTCTCAGTGCCCCAACAAAAAAAATTGAAGTCTGAGAAGAAATGAGAGACAAGTACTACTTATAAGTAAAAGTTTACTTTGCACTTTACATTCTTACAGGCCAGGAAAGAAAGGCACACAAAAATTGTATTGGAATAAGAGATCAAAGAGAACAAAATTTTTAATGAAACAATTCTTCCAAAATTTGGCCCAATTACTTTTCAAATGAAGAATATGTTAATCCTAATGAAAATCTAAGAAAGATTAGGCTTGTGTTAGCTATATAGAAACAAACTTTATGAAACATTATGGCAGATCTGTGATATCTGTTATTGAAAAAAATGCCAAATTTTGTGGGCACTTCAGTTTAATCAAGCTCAACCCATTTAAAAGAGATAGTTTAGAAACCAAGCTGTACAAACACAGGTCTTTACTATTCATTTAAAATATACACTGGTTTTATACAGTGTTGAAATAATGGCACACACACAAACACTGGGGACTGTTCAGGTGAATAGAAATAATATGCTAAGGAATTTCAAGACTACCCAGATTGTGAAAGAGAAGTAGTTTCTCTAAGTTCCAATAATATTCCAACAGTAAAATGGAAAGGATGTGTGCATGCTGAATACACACTCTGCTATTTCATATAGACTTATAAGAGCCAGCAAAAAGGAGAAGATTTTGAGGTGGTAGTGAAGAGCATGGGATAAAACTTAAATGCATTATTAACTATATAAAAGGAATGCTAGCAGTAAATAGGCAAGATTAAGTACTGTCCTAATTCTCACTCATGCAAAGAATGTTGAAAGGCTACAGAAAAATATATTTTTATTTCATGTAGTTTGCAGAAAATGACAAAAGAAAAAATTCATTTATCAGAATTTAGACTGGGTGTTGTTAAAGAATTACTCTTAAAATATCAATTGTCCTCAACTTTTGAAAACTTATGGATTCAATCAAAGAACTTGGCCCATTTTTCCATGCAAATTCCTGTAATAATGGCTAAACAATTTCAATCAAGGCCATGCGAGTTTGGTCAAGTCTATAAGAAGATGTGAGACAAGGTGTCCAGTCAATCTTTATTTTAAAATTCCCTTACTTTTCCAGGTTATCCAAAGCCAGTTTCCATGTTTTCCAGTAACTATATATGTTACAAAAATTATTGTATTAAAATCACAACTTACTGCAACGTATAGTTTTAGACGCATACACATTCTGAATTTGTTTCACTCTATAGAGAGGTTAAAAGATTTCAGCTTAAAAAGAAGGGCCTTTGCGTGTACAAGCTAATATAGATTTCAGTGAGATCATATTAAGCCATTAAAAGATTGTCTCACACAAGTACACTTTAAAATTGTTGCAAGACACATTATTTTAGAGTTTATACCGCCCTATCACATAATTGAATTCTCACATACGCGTACAACTTTGCCTCAACCTTTGCTAAAGATATACAGTAAAGGGGGGTGAAACAACAACACGAAAATCACAAGGTGTCCTTGAGAATTGAGATTAGTCTTCTCAACTGGGTCAGTTGGTTGAGAAAGATTTGTATAAGGAATTACTGGAAGAAAAATGTTTTTGACTAGTGTAAGTGAACGTTGTATATTCATTTAGTAAATATGTAAAAATTCCAAAAATTTGATCAAACTCTCTGACTTTTCTCAGACTAAACAAATTCACTAACTTTTCTCTGTTTTTGAGGACACTGGACGCATCAAGGTCAGGTGGCTGTGACAGGTGCCCCTTCACCTTTAGGGATGTTTTGAAAATTATCATACTCTATTGGACTGTTGAAGTGGTTTAGTGGCAGTATTTTGTAACATCATCAAGTTAGAAGAACAGTAAGATAAAGAATATATATATATATATATATATTATATATATATATATATATACACAATATAAAATCATCGAAGTTACAAGAAACAAGAACAGTGATATTAAATATAAATACATTTAACTATGGTAGATATTACTCACCTCTGCCAGTATTTGACCAGATATCGCTCCATATAACAACATAATGGCCAGCTAAATAAAAAACGTCCACGCCCCATCGATAAGCCCTACTGACTAAAGGAATTGCCGGGATACAAAGCTAGTTCTAAGCTTGGCCACTGACACGCCTTAGAAAGACGTGGAATATAGTACTGTTGTCAAGAAGGTTCTGGGCCAACAGGGTAAATTGACTTTCTATCATCCCTCTCTTTCTCTATTTGTGTGCTCCCCCCCCCCCCCCCCCCTTATTCTTTTCTATGATGTTTCAAGCTGAGCTGAGGATTGAATATAAACTGTAATTTTCCCCTTGTAGTTGAATCTTGTTTGGATTCTCACCGAGGACACTTCTTGTCTTGAAAATGTAAGCTTTGTAAAATTCTCTGTCTGTTCAAAATGTATTGTTCCGGCATGACTATAAAATATTAAATCTTTTTTTTAATCACGGATAATACTGAATTAAAATTAGTTTCTTTTTTTGAATCTTTGGAACCTTTTCTTCAAACACTAAGACTTAATTTAAGAATATGATTTTGATTAATGTAATACTTGAAACTTGATTTCTAATGTTTTCCTTTAGAATGACTTTACACTAAATATTAATTTTCTGTAAATATTTCGACATTGAATATTCTTAGACTTTACTGACTAATGATATATAATGATTTGGTAATGTTTTTTATTGACATGTTTATTGTTTTAAGGACTATGTACTTGAGAATTGAAGAATATGTGAAGACGTATAAGTTAAAATGTTGAATAAAGACTATGTTGGCCCTTTTGGAGTAATAGACGGGTCATTCTGTGAAACAGGCAAATTTAACTTTTAAAATTAGTGGCAAATAAATGTCAAATTTATCAACATTAAAAATTATATTTAACTTGTATACGTTCTAGAAAGCATAATCAACATACCAGCAGTATATTTATTTTGTTAATTCATATAAAAAATAATAATTTCAAAACAACATTCCAGGACAATGACAGTACTGCCAGGACAATGATGCAAATATCAAAAAGTCAAATTAGATACTTGTATATTAATGTTTACTAGGACAGGTTTTATGTATTTATGGTATGTTTATGTTGATACATTCCATAAAGTTAATATAACCAATTTTAATTACTCTTAAAACTAATTAGGGAAGCCTAAGGCTAATCACAAAGAGGAAAGCCCTTGAAACAAATTGGGATGCACGGTTTGCCACATGGTTCAGGGGATCAATTTTTCACAACATCCTTATACAAATAGCATAGAATGTCTTTCTGATTTGGCCATTTAAATGTTTTCTCAGTAGCAGGGACCATTACATTCACTTCACAAGTATTTGTGTGGCTGACACTACTTCACCAGGATATAGTAGTTTGTCGTAGCAGACAACCACCCAGTCTCCACTTTGCAGGCCTAGTTTGAAATAATTCCTGAACCTAAAAACATGCTAGTATTAATCAAATATTTTTTTAAAGACAAAACTCAATCATTACACAAAAAACTCAAAATGATAAAAACACTTTTGCATAAGAAAAAAGTTAGTTTTATTACGTATTGGTTGCTGGATGGTCACTAAAAAGTAAACTTTATTAATGGTTTTAATGTTCATTACTTTTTCTAGAATAGGACTAAAATGTGCCAAATTGATACTGGATCATGTCTCAAAGATTTTGATAAAGAACAAAATGCTGTTGGTGTAGTTTTATTGTCAAGATTCAAAGTAATAAATCCTGTATTAGTGAAATCTGTGTTCTAGAGGCACCAAAATGCATACTTGAGCTTCGTTATAATATTTGCAGTTGTAGTTTCACTAAAATCAATGTGAAAACAGGACAGCATTATCTGCAAGGTTATCCTTTATTCACGCAGTTCATGCCGTTGATGTTTAGCAGTGCTGAATGGATCATATATTTTAGGAATGGACCGCTCAAAATCGGCTACCATATCCACCAACAGTTGTTTGTATTTCTTCTTTTGTTATAATATTAACAACAATTGGTTTTCCTTTTACTTCTCTTTTATCTTTTTTGTAACCCATTTTTTATAACTTATATTTTCGTTGCTATCAAATTGATTGTATATTACCAGATTAGATTTACAGACATCACATTACGAAGTAGGCAATTTTCTCTTCTTCATAATTACAAGTCATTTCTTTCATAGTATCTTCGGTGGATTTAGAGTTAAAGACTTTCAACAAATGCAACTTTTCAAATAGAAGGTTCATGTTCTCGTGTGTAACACATAAACATGTGTCTCTTTTATTTACATTAGGATGCACCACCCAGAATGGTCGGTATTTACAAAAGGTTGCATAGCTAATTTTATAGGGGCATTCTGACAAATTTGGCATGCAGAGTTTTCAGAGACTCGTTTAAAAGCCATTTTTGTTTCTTTATCTTCCCTTTTGTTATACAGTCTTTTTTTCTGGGCAAAGGCGACTGTTTTTCTTCTTTTTCTAAGAAGGATGTGATGGTTCTTCAAGCTTTATGCCCTCACTTTTGATTTTTCTCTCATAAATAAAATCATATCTGTTATAATTATCAACAAAACATTTATATTTTAAAAAAGTTGCTTTCCTTCAAAAATCTATACTTTTTAATAATTTTACCTGAAATAATTTTTTGTGTACATTTGTTTTGACTTGTTTTTTTTTGCTGTGCATAGCTCCTTTTCAATTGTTCAGATACAACCTCCCCAAAAATCAACCTTCTCCTTACTACATTGGACACCTTCCTGCCTTTTAAAAGCCTACGCACTTTGGTACGTGGTGTTGACTCCTTACTTACATTTTCATTTATCTTAAGCAATCTAAAATTATTTTTTTTGTACTTTGACAATCTGAGTTTTTGTAAATTTAGTTTTAGTATTATTATATTGTTCAGGTTCCTACAGTATTTGTAAAAATATTCTCCTGACTTTTCCTGACTTTCCCTGACTATTTCCCAAGTGTCCCTGACCAATTTCTCATAAAATTTCCATTATAACTTTACGGTACTATACACGTGAAAATATTAATTTAAATAAATTTATTTCGGCCTCCTCCCCCCTTACAGCCGACCTTGCCTCACCTCTCATGGAAGAATAAGAAAGCAGACATCTTGCCAATCAGTTGAGGAAAATGATGAAAAATAATCCCTATCAAAATTGTAACAAACTTGATTCCCTTTGGTATCATGTGCAGAAATACGTATTAAATAACAGGCCACTAAGAACATACTAAAGAGTTTGGTATCATTACAGTTTTATTTTACCTAAACTGTACATTTCCTGAACTGAATAGCTTACAACAGGAACTTTTTGTCTGCTTTCATATTTTTTCAAGTCTCAAGTTTAAAATTTTTTTTTTAATAAAAATTTTCAACTATAAATCATTACAAAAAAAAAAGGGAAAATAGTTATATTTTAAAAAAAAAGTGAAGGGTTGCCTTTTTCTTCAGTTTTCTTGCAACTCCAAAGTCTATTGCTTCTCGTTTTCTCTTCAAAATTTTCCATCATTAAATTTTTTCTTTCTCCTTTTTAAATCTTTTAAATTGTATATCTAATTTCCTCTTTTCTTTCCTTCTTTTTTGTTTTTTCACTTTTTTTTCCCTTGGCCTTTTTTTTCAAACTTTTAAGTATTCAAAGATAAGGGGGTTTTCCCGGGGGGCACCTCTTTAGTAAATTCCAAACATTTTTTTTTTTGGGTAATTTTTGTATATTTTTAATTTCCCCCCTTTCTTTCTTGTATCTCATATTTAATGTGACGGGGTTTCAAAAGACTGTCTTTTCATGCCCTGTTTTTTAACCATTTAAAAATTTATTGGGCTTGGGAAAAACCACCTTCAACAGTTGCATTCCCAAAGCGACAAGAAAAAGGCAAAAACTTTATTACCCTTCCCCAAAAATGTTTGTAGTTTGCTTTTTTCCTATTAAGAAAGGGGTTTCCATAAATAGTGTCAAAAGGGCCTTTCTTCAATCACTAAACTTGGGTCACAAGGAGAATAAAAATTTTTTGAAGGGTCAGATTTTTTTAGGGGGTTTCAAAAATGCAAGTATTCTTTCTTGGGATTTTTTCCCGCCAGAACATCATTTATGAAAGTTGGCATGGGGGGGTTGGGGTTCCTCCAAAAGAAAAGAAAATCCTTTTTCTGGGCCAGGGGTTTTTTTGGGAATGTTTAATAACACAAAGGATCCAATGAAGACAAACCTCTCCAGCTTTCTTTTTTTTAAGGGACTTTTTTTTTGTAGTTTTTTTCAATCCCCTTTGGGGGTTTAACATAACTGCGGGGACCCCATGTATAAAATTTTTAAAATTTTTTTCTTTCTGTTACTGTGGGTCGCAAATTTCCTTCCTAACAAACGTTTGTTTTCAAAAACCTATATCAATTAAATTTTTTCTTAAAGGAAACAAAATTTTTTGAATTTTTTTTTTTTGTCAATAGACAGTAACTTTTGGACCCGGGGGCACTTCAAAAAAAGATCAGGGTTTTCCCAAAAAACAACGATTCATAAGGTATCTTAGAAGTTTTCTTTTACAGGCTTCAAAAAGATATGGAGTCCCTTTTGGTTTTTATGTCTGGAACCTGTTGCAGGGAAAGGCTGACATTCAAACTTCAATTTGTTTTTTGGGGAGGAAACCGCTAGTTTACAAAATTTAGGGAAAGGGGTTTTACAGGGCTTTCTCTTTTTCAGTGTCTCTACAGGGTTTTTTTTTAGGAAGTTTTTTCTTCTTTGAGAAACTTAATAAACAAAGGTCCCAAAATTTTTTAATGCCCTTTGAAAAGGGGACTTTTCCCCATTCTCTAACCAAAAAAGGGCACACCACAGGGAACTTCAATGGAAAAAGTTTTTACACCCCTGTCAACTGGGTGAAAAAAATGCTCGACGGAGCTGGAAGAGGGGGCAGTTTAACAGGGGAGTACATGTGACGTAATAAAGGGTTCTTTAATTAAAACCCAATTTAACAGAAATCTACTCCTGTTCTCCCAAAGGGAAACCCTGAACAACATGAAGCCCACAAAGTTCCCAAAATTTAGCAAACTACCCTTTCTTCATTGTCTGTTACAGATTTGAAGGTTTTTCCTGAAGGGAAGGGGTTAAAAACTTTAAATTGACATTTGGGGCCCCCCCAAATTTACACTTGTATCAACCTTTAAAAGATGGGAAGAGGGGGGAAAAAAACCAAAACCAGAAAAAAGCTTCAGTAATTCTTCAGCAGTGCTTTCCCATCGAAAAACAAAAATGTTTAAGTAAAAAGACTTTATGACTTTTTAAAGATTTTTCCTTGTCCCAGAATCTAATTACAATGTCCAAAAAAAAATCCTCTTTTTAATTTAACTTTTATTTTTAATGGGCCTTTAAACAAAACAAAATTTCAAATTTTTTTTTTTTACATGATTTTAGGCGGTCCAAAGTTTAAAATTTTTATGAAAAAATGGAGCCAAGCCATGCACAATGGGAAGTAAATGGGGGAGGGCCCTTTTCCCACCAAGGGTAAAGGCATTGGGGAAGGAACAAAAATGGGAAACATCAATTAAAAATTGTACTTAAATTATTGCACGAATTGAAAGACATTTTTTTGTCAACCAAACCCTTTCATAGCCCAAATTGGGCTTATTTTTTCCCTGACTTTCCCTGACTTTCCAGAGCGTAGGAACCCTGTTGTTGTAAGCTTGTGCTCTGTCTCTTCGGACTTTTTTTCTCCCACGAGATTTTCTCCCATCTGAATCACTATTAGTATTAATATTGTTATTTGCTGTGCCAGGAAGAGGCTCTACGAATCAGTTATGGTGTCAGGACATGCGTTTTTCGTTTGCTAATTTTTTTTTCAGCTGTAGCGTTTAGAATTTTCTTTCCACTTTTTACGTGTTAATCTCTTTTCTCTGGCCGTCATTTTATGTACTGGTTTAACTACACCCTTTTCTTTTGTCTTTCATACTTCACATGTCTTTTTAATTTTTTCTGTAATTCACGGTTTGGGTCACCTTTGATTTTTTCTTGGCGTTTTTTTTCTGCCAACCTTTCTTTGCTAACCGATCTTCATTATTTTGTTTTTTTCTAGCCATTTTGATTGGAAACTCCAATTGCAGTTAAAAACTAAAAAGAAAATCATTACTTCAGTAAAAAAAAATGCATAATAAATGAATAAGCTTACATTTGTATAGATAAAATAAATAGTTTACTTCTTCTTTGGCTACCCGACATTATTTGTAATATATTATTGTTATTAATATTATTGTTATTATTATTATTATTATTATTATTATTAGCACCGCGTCTTACTACCGTTCGGGTTATACGCACTTACGCTAATGTGTAATGGTAGGGTGATTGTGAGATGAAAATGGAGGACCTACAGTTTAACGTGGGATCCGAACCACGGTGGAGGCCTGGCATTCCTCACATTCACAAGATGTCTTGTCAGAGGTGAAGGAAGGGTTTGGTAATCAGATAAATCTGTGCCGGGACCGAGACTGCCAGGTCACCTTGTAATAAACCTCAAGTCTAACTTTTAGTTTTGATTGAATTTAACACACACATGCTTAATTTGAAAAATAATGGATAGAATTAGTAGCCTGGTTTTAAATATAACTAGACAAGAAAAATAACCATTTTGGATTAGACTTAGGCCTAAAGTTAAGTATTTCACAAACAATATAATTAAAAATTTAAATAAAGCAGAATTATGTATCATTGTCCTGCCCAAATCATCATTATCCTGGCTCTAACTAACCAGGACAATGATGCCCAGGACAATGATGAAATAGGCTTCCACATGGAATAAAAGTTTCCCTCCAAAACATTTGAAGTTAAGATTTTCACATCAACAGTAGAGCTAATTTTAGTACTTAAAACAAGAAGAAAGAAAAAATCTCATCTTACCTTTGGTCTTCTAGAGTGTCCAGGACAATGACAGTTTAAAAACATAAATAGACAAAACCTCTATTCAAATTAGGTATTGTCAAATAACTGAAGGAAAAAAAAACTATAATACACACACTCTAAAGTAGCAGAAAGACAAAACTTCAATCACCATCCAAAAGCTAACTTGTGCTGCCATCTCTTATTGCACCAGCAAATGTAACTCAAGATGCCAGGACAATGATTATTATTTTGGAGACAGCTGTTTAGGATACATTATACATGTTATTCAATAATTTAAAAAATCATAAATAAGAATTTTGCTAAGCTGAAGTAAATATGAAAACATGTCACTAAGATATTTTTAAAATTTTAAATATCTATTAGGTAAATCTGATTTTATTATGACAAAATGTGTGTGGAGACAGGCCAGGACAATGACTTTGGACATGTTCTAAACCATAAAAAATGTTGAAAAAAAATAAAAAATATTAATTTGAATAATGTTTTCATATCATTAAAATAGGCTTTATTTTTTGTATGTAATTTTTTTTTTTACTATAACCTAATAAAATTAATAAACAGAGACTGATATTGCCTGTTTCACAAGAATGACCCAGACGTAATATTGAAGGAAACTTAGTTCAAATAAATTGTTCCTTGTTAGCCATAGTTTATACGCATTTAATATATTATTTACAATGATTAAAGATGAAAGTTTATTAATCTCTTTGCACTGACATTAATTCCTGTTAAATGGATAGATTTTTACATATATTCATAATTAGGTAACCTGGGTTGTTGGCGCAATCTCTCTCTATCGGGTATCCTTTGGATGTTTCTTAAATCTTTATTATGAGTTTCTGTATATTGAAATCATTGTTATTAAAATTTATGATTAAAGATCAGAGAGATTAAATGAGCTCTGCTGTTTGTGTATTTGGCAGAAGATTTCTGAATAATAATTTTTGAGGATTATTTATTAAACTTCACCTCTGACAAGACATCTTGTGAATGTAGAGAATGCAAGGCCGCCACCATGGTTCGGATTCCACGTTAAACTGTAGGTCCTTCATTTCATCTCACAATCACCCTACCATTACACATTAGCGTAAGTGCGTATAACCGAACGGGTAGTAAGACGCGGTACTAATAATAATAATAATAATATTTATTAAATGCAGTTGAACTCTCTTTTGCTTTCCCATGGATAGTTTAAGGTTGTTCTCCATAAAAACAGTAATAATTATTTATTTGACGAATATACATATTTTGTTGTAGCATTAAAGTTAGTCCTTATTTTTAAAATATATTATTGTATTGTCTAAAACTTCTATTTTATTCATTCAAATAAATTATATTCAAATCGTTCACCTGTGATTTATTTTTTATGTGCCCATCCAACCCAAAATGTTGCAGATGTTGTCGCATTAAAAAAATTACCTTTGCCATTTAATAATTATTTCTTTTTTTAAAAAACTTGGGTATTATGTTTAAGCAATCTGGCTGGATAAAGTTCACCCAACACATATATATATTTGTAATTGTTCATATGGGGCCTCACTGCAATTTTCTGGTTTATTTTTATTTTTGTTATTTTAAAATCCTCCCCTGTCCCATAAGGACGGCCCAAGGGCGGGTACAATTAGACATTATGTTATCTCGGAAAATATTAGAAAAAAAAAAAGGGGGGATTACAACATGACAGTTCATCAATTTTTACATGGATTTTAAAGGGCCCACCATTAATTTAAACTAAACAAACTATATGAAAATATAGTTTGGATATCCAAAAAATTTGTCGAGTAATTGAGTTATGTTTGACTTATACATATGGCAGGGCAAAGGGTTGGATGTCCCTTTTCAGCTACTTTTGAAATACATACTAGGTTGAAACAAGGAGATGCACTTTCCACACTAAAAGGTACAATAAAGCTATCAGGATATAGCGCGAACGGGTAGTAAGATGTGGAGATAACAAAAAGCTATCAGAATATCCAGATGATTTATGTTTGTTTGGGTAATAGTAAGAAATCTGTTTTAATGCAAAATTTATTAGAGCATTGAGGAAATAGGTTTAGAAGTGAATTTTTTGAAAAGACTAAGTATATGAGCACACAAAGAACACAGATTGGGGTCGTAATTTAGAGATTACTGCGAGCAACATATCATTTGACAGGTTAATGAGTTTAATACTTGAGAACAATTTTAACTAGCAATGACAATGTTAGATGGAAATTATAAAAGATTATAGTCAAAAAATGCATGTAATTACTAGGTTGCTAAGTTATTGACATCTCGCCCGCTTTCAAGAAATGTAAAACTCAGAATATATAAAACAATAATTTTTACCAGTTGCTCTCTATAGGTGTGAAACGTAGTCTCTTCCCTTATTGACACAAACCAATTTAGTGTGTTTGAAAACAAGGGGCTTGGGAAAGCTCTTTGGTCCAAAAAGGAATGAGGCTATGGGAGTGGAGGAGTTACATAAGATGAGTTACATAACTATACTCATCACAAGACATTGTTAAGGATAATAGGGTTTTATATATTACAGTGAACATGAGATTAAGAGAGAATGGAAGAAACTAGAACCTTGTTCAGGTACTGACCGACAAAACCAATGGAAGAGACTATTGGAAGAGCTAGACGCAGATGGAAGAATTACATTATAATTAAATTGAAGAAGATAGAGTATAAAGGTATAACCCCAACGGGGTATAAGACGCGGTCTAATAATAATAATGATAGAGTATAATGAGGTGGACTGGATAAACCCAGCTTTCCCGATAGGATACATAGCATAATTTTGTAAATGCAGCAATGAATTTTTGAGATCCTAATGCCATTAGAGTAAGTAATAACTTTGCTAGAAAAAATCATTTTTAATACTACTGTAATATTAATAAAAGCAAAAATAACATGTATTTTAAAACTTTGCAAAAAAGCCTACTTTTTGGACCAATATAATTCCTGCCGTGTACAATTAAGTGTGAAAAGAAATTACAACCTCAGTGGGTTATTTAATTGTACCTTAGTAATAGTTGACATTTTAGGAGTTTAACTGGGGGGAGGGTTAATCAACTATAAGACCACCCTTGTGCACATGCCTAACTATAGCTTTATCTACAGCGGGAGTGCCAGCCAGTGAAAGCCAGCAGAAGGTTCTTTATACAAACTTATAACAAAGCAAATAAAAATTATTTTTGAATGGTTTACATTAGAAACTTACAACCAATATTTGAAATAAAGAGACTTCTGAAAGGGGTCACTTAGCAAAAACTTCCATCATAGATGAACAATAGTTTTTTGGGCTAGCATTCCCAAACCTAATGCTAAAACCAAAAACCCAACCAAATGTCCGTGGTTTGATGAAATTTCTGTTTAAAGTTAATTTTAGATTGTAAATCATATTCTGAAAATGAGTTTATTCAGATAATGAAAGCTAAGTACCCAAAGCTAAACATTTTTTCAAAAATTAAACAATGATTGTATATTAAAATTTTCAAAACAATGTGGGTTGGTATTGGAAGGTTAGCAACTATCACATTTATTTTTCTTAGCACTGTGTCTTACTACCCATTCAGGTTATACGCTTATGCAATAATAACTCCAAGGTTTAGGGGTCAAAGGGAAAGGGTTTTATTTATAAGTGTAACAGCATTTGCATAGAGGAAGAATGAAAAGCTCTTTGGAAAAACACCGTAAGTACACCCAACCGAGATTAGAACTTTGAACTCCCTGTCATCAGCTGTCAAGTCTACTGAGAGAGTAGCGTGTTAGATCACGTGGCCACCAAAGCAGGGTATGACATGTTCATATTTTGGGGTACAAGTTATGATTAAAAAAACCTTCCTATCAAGGCCTAAGTGTTATGTGCCTAGTCTTTTGAATCTCCACTAAGACCTATTAATTTTTTGAATAAAATATATCTACTTGTGTGACTTTAGGTTTACTATAATCTAGTATGTGTGTCATTCCTTACAAAATCAATAAAACTTTTACTTTAGAGATTTAGACTTCAAAACTACAAAAAGATAATATAATATAGATCATGTAAAATAATAAATAATAATAATAATAATAATAATAAAAAATAAAAATTTAATACCCAATACTCAACTTATTTTTAAAATGTTTTCCCCCTTTGTCATACAAGGGCAAAAAATAATATCCTTATTTGGAGCACAATCTGTTTAAATCCTTCAAAGCACCATGTTTTGGTATCCCTGAAATTTTAAATTAAATGTGTTAAATATAATGCTTTTACCTATTTAAAATTTTTGTTCAAAAAATTGATGTAGATCAACCCATTTTAAAAGGATTTTTTACAATATCAGGCTATAAATTAATTGTTTTGTTAGGTTATAATATATAAAAAAAGTGAGTTCATTTCAGTTTAGTTATGTTCTAGTTTAGTTTTAAATGGCTAAAAAAATTGTCAGCATTCTCTGAAAATAATATTAAAATTTGGCAAATTTCGTATACTTCTTTCAATTAGCAAATTTAATTATGACCTCTTTTTTTAAACTGTGCCAATTTCCTTGACAAGACCATGCTAGCTTTGATAAATATTTAAATTACTTATCAAATATTGAATTAAACTGTTTACAAACTTTTCGGGATTTCAGACGCAGGTAATCAAACAGTTTTCTAAGCCATATACAATTTGTTTTTAATTGAGAAATAATGGATACAACAACATGTGCCTAGAAATATATAAATAAGTATCCCTATATAACTGTGTCAACAGTTGTTTGGAATCGGTATGTATAATTTTCAGTTTTAAAAAAGGGGAAGCATGTGACTAATAAAAAAACTTGTTTTAATAAAACTTTTTTTTTTATAACATAAAATTTTTTGTTTGATAAATTTTTGTGTAAAGTTAAAGATTATGTCACCTTTTGTATTCGGGGGGGGGGGGGGGCTATAAGGTTCCCAGACTGATTTTATAATGGAAATATTGGTAGTGAATGATGGTACCACTTAGTATGAGGCCTAAGAATCATGCAAACAAGGTTTTTGTCAGGGTGCATTGAGTGGTTCATTTGCTGTGTCAAGTTTTGACAAACCACTTTTTTAGTGCGTATTATTTTCAAACAGGGAGTAAAGGTGTACAGTTAAATTTAATGTTAAATTTGGAAAAAAAGTAAGATATTTGAAATATTACAAAAATGTAATGATAGTAAAAAAATTACCTAAAAAAATAACCTAAAACTTCTAACTAAAGAATTCAATTTAAAAATAAAATTACCTAAGACTATGAAACAAAATTAATACCAAATGTAGTCTACAGGCTTAAATCAAACACTCGCTTTAAAAGGGAAACTTTTGCTTTTTGCTAAATATAACATTGATTTAAAAATAAAATTCTTAGTAATAAATAATACAAACCACCTGCAAAACACAACCCTATTCAGCTTAGTTACAGTCTCTTACCAGGAATTTGTATTTTCCAACAATATAAGCAAAGAGGATTAAAAGTTTATTGATGACATTATTTTCTCATTCTGACAACTTAGTGTTTAAAAAATTTTATTTTTGGGTAGTTATGCATTCATAATATACTGATACTATTTAAAAATATACTTATTTAAAATTTGGCATAGATACCCAAAAATGTTATTCCCCAAAAGATGCAAACCAAACAAATAGGACCTTAAACTCAAAAAAGGCAAAGAATTATCAAAGAAAAAATCTATAAAAAATGGTTCAAACTGGCCACTAAAACTCTGGAATAAAGTTTTCCCGCATTGGCTAGTCCCGATATCCTGGGGGGGGAAAAAATCATTTTCCTGATTTTTTTAAAAAAGCAAAAAAAAAAAAAGCTTTTCATTGGATTGTGGACTTTGAACAAATGATTATGGAAAGAATATATTATGTTCTGTAAAATGTGTGGGTGAATGAGCTGCCAAATTTTAGTACTTTAACAAGTACCTATTATTAAAAATATTTCTAGCTTATGCCTAGGTTGGACTTATTGGACTTTTACATAATTTTATCATTCTACAAACCCAATAATTGTGTTTTAAAACACTTTAAATTACTTAAAAATGTTTTTGTTTAAAAAAATGCCCAACTCTTTTGTGAGACTTTGCTAAGCGCCATAAAAGTAAGGACCCCTCCCTACCCCCTCTAAAAATCGGGGTCCAAGCATCTTTATCAAAGTGATAGGACATGTGCTTTCTAACACCTTTTGTTTAACTAAAAAAGGACTAAAATGTTTTGTGTAATTTTTTCTGAAATTAAATACAAATAGAGTTTAGGAAAAATTTATGTATCCTAGTTTGGTTACAACTTTGAATAAAGGCTCTTAATATTTTTAAATTCCTGACATATGGAAAAATTCATAAACATTTCCGGGGGGGTTTTCTGAAGCTCCAAATTCAAGCATAACTCCCGGTTTTCTTGGCTTTTCCCAATCGGTGTCCCCCCTGATTTTTACACAACCAGGGGATCATGAAAAGAATGTATAAACATGTGTGCATTGTCTGTGATATGGGCTACTAGAAAATAATGACGTTGTGCCCCAAAATTTGAACCTGGTAATGAGTGTTTGTCTTGTTTTTCTCTTTTTGAGTGGTTTTAAATGGTTTGTAAATGGTCAACAAACTGTTGAAGATGATTTAAGTACAAAGTGGCCGCCCTTAAATAGTTAACCTCAGGATCATATCTATGCAGTTTAGATGTAGTTAGCTCACGATTGAGGAATAACCATTAATATGATCAGTGTGTGTGTGTGTGTGTGTGAGAGAGAGAGAGAGTGTGTGTGTGATAAAGAGTGTAAGAGAGAGTGTGTGAGAGAGTGAGAGAGTGTGAGTGTGTGAGAGAGTGTGTGTGAAAAAAGTGTGTGTGAAAGAGAGAGTGAAGTGTGTGAGTAAGTGTGTGTGAAAGAGAGAGTGAGAGTGTGTGAGCAAGTGTGTGTGAGAGTGAGAGAGAATGTGAGAGAGTGTGAGAGTGTGAGAGAGTGTGAGAGAGACAATGTGTTAATATTAATAATATTTAGCACTGCGTCTTACAACCCGTTCGAGTTATACGCTTTAAGTACTAATTACTCTAATGGATTAGGAATTGGGAAAGTTGAATTAGAGGAAGTGAACCCGCATTTTCGTGGCGGGACAGTGGAAAACCATTTAGGAAAAACCACCCCCAGTTCACCCGACCGAGATTCGAACCTCGATCTCCCCGTCCTCGAGAGAATGTGAAAGAGAGAATGTGAGATTGAGAGAGAGTAAAGAGAGAGTAAGAGAGTGTGAGAGAGAGTGTGAGAGAGAGTGAGAGTAAGAGATAGTGAGAGTGAGAGAGTGAGAGAGAGAGTGAGAGTGAGAGTGAGAGAGTGAGAGTGAGTGAATGAGAGGAGTGAGCATGAGTGAGAGGAGTGTGAGAGTGAATGAGTATGTGCAGTGTGTCTGGGTTATATCACTTGTAGCTCAGTTTGTGTAAAGTTTAGCTAGTACTAATGTACAGTTGTGCACCAATTGTACATCCTTTGCGTGGAGACTCTTTCCATGTCCTGATGAGATGAGGTGATGATGATAGTTAATATGAGGGTGTGGAACCCTCAGTGAAGAGTTAAACATCGGTAAGAAAGATGCCCATACATTTTTAAAAGAAGATAGGTGTAGTAAATGGATAGATAATCTGGAAGCAGGCCAGCATTAAGCTTTCATGTACCCTAGGTGAGACTTAAAAATTTACTCCTCAGTTGCATTCTGTATTATAAATAAATAAACCGCACTCTCTATGTGATGCATAATAATTAAAATAATAATAATAATAATAATAATGGTGTGTCAAAGGACCAGACAAAAAAACTATACCGACTTTAGTGGTTGAATTCTCTGAGGCGTCAGTCCGTTTTAGACTGACCTGCTGAAGACAGGGAAATCGGGTTTGAATCTCCATCAGGTGTTTTTCCTTAAATGGTTTTCTACTCTCCTTCCACACAAATGTGGGTTGATTACCTCTAAAATGATTCCTTCCTTATCCCTACCCCATTAGAGTAATTACCACATATGCATATAACCAGCCTGAACAAGTAGTAAAATGTGGTGATAAAAAAAATATAATCAAAAACAAGTGTTGACCCCCACCCACAATCAATTATGCGCAAAAATATTAGCCCAGAATACCTTCCTTATCTCTTAATATTTCTATAAAGCTTATATTTTAATATTAAAGTGATTTGGCAACAAAGTGAACCTGAATGTATTAAAATCATGAAAGTGATTTTGTTATTTTTGTTTTAAATATCTTCTTGGTATTAAAAAAGATATCTTAAAACTAAAAAAAAAAAAAAAAAGTGTTTATGAAATGTGCCCTTAGTACCTTTGTGATAGTGAGTAAACATTCGCAGGAGTGCATCCAAGACATTTGTCCTCATTTTTTTGGTCGGCTCACTGAATTATTTTTGCTCCACGACAATGTCCCGGCACATGTGTGTGGTTTTGTTAAAAATGTATTTGCACTAAAAACGATTCCCAGTTTTCCAATATCAACCACACTTGCGGATTTGGCTCTGGCGATTATTTTCTGTTCCCAAAGGTCGAGTTGCAAGTGAAAGGAATGTATTTCGAGATGTTGAGGCTAACCAGAGGGATGTTAAGAGGAAACAGAGGTTCAAAAGAAGGTTTAGCGGTGGCCTTCGGGGAACTTAACACCAAAGTAAAAATTGTAGAGACCATCAAGACAACTTTGTTAAACATTATTCAAATCAAATTTCTTCCTCTTCCTGCGAGTATTTTATAATTAAAGCTGGGAATTTTTATAGCCCCATTTTGTACGTAGTTCAATCTTTTGTTTATATTTTTATGCCGTCTGTGTTAGAATGACATGTCCTTAATGTATCGAATAGTAGGCCTAGTACAATTTTAATTACATATTTTTTAAACCATTTCAAATATATATGTCCAGGCCTACTATTTAAAATTGTTTTAACTCTTCAATTGATTACACTTAGTTAAAAGGGTTTTCATCAGAGCAACACTAATCGCACGCTTCACCCTCCAAGAGAGTTATTGATATTTCTTATTATTTGCAACTTTCGTTTGAAAACAAAACAGCAAATCCTGAAAGTTTAGAGTTCACCTTTCTGCTACAATAATTAATATTTTAGATTAAAGTTGTTTTAACTGCTGTTTAAACTCTAAATATAATAGTGGTTTTAGCATTTTCTTGTAAAAAAAATAATAAAAAATTTGGGTTTGAAAGATACAAAGTGTGGGCACTATTTGTACCTCACTACTTTAGTCACGTGGCCCTTCTCATAAATTTAAGTTGGGGGAGAGTGCAGTCCTCCCATGGCAGTGGAAAAATCAACCAAAGTAGACCTAAGGCAGCAATTATATTCCGTTTATAATGAGACTTGCTTGTGTTCATGGGGGAAAAACATTCGTCAAAATGTTTTGCTATTTTTTTTAAAATATTTTCTAGTAAAATCAAACATGTCTAAGGCCATTTTGCTTATGCAATTGGACAGTTTTACTAGTTTCTAACTGTTTGTATTTAAAATTTAATCTTTTCCTTCAAATATTGGCCAAAGAATCGCGATGAAGATTCTTTAATCCAAAGGAAATGTAAACAACATTTGAGCGGAGTAGGAAGGTAAGGAAAAACACACTTAGTAAACCAGCTAAGATTTGAGTCTAAGAATCCACCATTAATCCAGTATAAGTGAAGGTGACGCCTAAGACCCTGTGACCACTCATGAGGATAGTAAATAGTTCAATACAGAATAACCAAATAAATATTTATGTAACATTTAAAAAATACACCCAGATTAAAAAACTTTTCTAACATGCATCGGTTTCTCGCAAAGTCTAACACAACACTCTTATATTAGACTGGACTATTAACCCTCCTACTACCGGAATAATTTTGTTTCACTGAATACCAATGGGGTCACTGAGACCCCATTATTATTTTTTTGATTAATATTACATTCTACCCATGATTTATTGGGCATAACAATAAAATTTTGATATTTTATTTTAAAAATGTTTTACTTTTACTTATTTTGGAATATGAAAAATTATATATATATATGTAAAATATTATACACATATACCATATGAAATTTAAAGCAGTACCTCATCACACAGAATAAAAAATTGGGCTGGTTACAATGAGATATTTTGGAATGTGTAAAAAAAGGGTTGGTTAGGCTACTTCAGTTATTCTCGCATTCTTTAACATACAATGATTGAATGGTTTTTGCAAACAAAAGATACACATTTAACACATTTATTACTATACTTCCTATCGTCTGATCGATCACATAATGAGCATTGTCCGCGCTTTGCACTTCTTTGATTGGTGTTGTTTGAGAAACAGAAGCACGTCGTTGTCGATTTTGTTTTGTCAGGGATTTACCCAATTCCATGAGAAATATTCTACTCTTGTAGTTGGTCTTCCGGTTATAATTTGGATTTTGATAAATCCAAAAAAAAAAGC